>ML801065.1:35881-53690 GCA_009831015.1 Picea engelmannii
CACATATTGATCTTGGTGATGATTATGAGTTGTTGTGTTATGGTTGGTTGATGCACATATTTGAGAGTTGTCTTGGTGATTGATCTTGGTGAGTAGATCTGATTTGATTGATAATATTGATGAGGCGGGTTGTTGTGATAGGTTGTTTGGACAAGTTGTTGTGACATGTTATGGTGTAGGTTTTGTACAGGTTTGGTGCATGTTTGATGCACTTTTTCATGGCACAGGTTTTGTATAGGTTGGTTCATGGTTGATGCACTTGTTTATGGTACAAGTTGATTACAGGTTGATTGGTATAGGTTTATAGAAGTATATCTCAGAGTGATAGTGTGACATTGGTTCCATAATTCTACTTATACGTCAAAGAGTTTTGACGGGGAAAGGACAGGTGGTTGTAGTCACCTTCCGATTATAAAAAAATAACATAGGGGGTTGTAGCCTCCTTATGGTTGTAGCCAGAGAATTGGGGATTTGGAGCTTCCCTCAGGTTGTAACCTGAGAAACTAGGGGGTTGGAGCCTCCTTCCAGTTGCAGCTGGAAAACAACGGAAGTCGGTTCTTCCAATGAATGTAAGTCTTCAATACATATAAGAAAAATAATTTCGTGGTTTTCTCCCACTTTGGGTTTCCATGTAAGACACTTGTGTAATGTGTATGTGTATGATTGTTCATTTGGTCATTGCTTATTTACTCTGAAATTATTGGATGATAATGCTACATTGATATAAAAATTGGATTATATGGTTGCAAATGATTAAATTTCTCTATTACTGATTCACACCCCCTCCCAGTAATCCAACAAATTGTATCATAGCTAGAGGTCATGAATTCGATACACACTCGGCTCGCATTGAGGGGGAGATTGGTGCACAAAATTGCAAGCAGTCAACGCTCCCTGCGTGTATCATGACAAAGAACTAATCGCCTCTTGTGGATCCTTGAAATCTAGTGGTGGTGAGTTTACCAATCACCTACGGGTTTTGGTGTAACGAAAACCGTACTACCAACAAATGGTATAAGAGTTGGTTCCTTCAAGAAATAGTTTAACCACTGGAAGGAGATCATGGATTATTCTGAGAATGGAGTACCAATGTTTAATGGTCAGAATGGTTTTAAGTATGAGATGTGGAGCATAAGGATGAAAGTATTTTTACAGGCACATGGACATTATATTTGTCTATCAGTTGTTACAGGATATGATAGTTCAAAAAGGGAAAAGACTGCAGCCAAGAAGGAATTGAGGAATAATAAAAAAATAGCAATGGATTTTAACTAGGAAGTATTACTTAATCCGGTAAGATAAAAGGTTGGTAAATTTTCATCAACAAAAGAACTTTGGGACAAGTGACATGACATATATTCTTCACCCATCACATATTCAAAAAATGTCAAAGAAGATGCAGATACAAATCAAGAAGAATTGTGTTCACCATGTCAAACAGATTCAGAAGATTAAGAGTACATAATCAACATAGGTATGTTGTTTTGTTTTAATTGTGAAAAATGTGGGCATCTTGAAATAGAATTCCATGAAGGAAATGAGATAGAAAAAGTAATTGAAAATGAAGAAAATTATGAAGAATAATTGATTATTTCTTTAAATGAACTACGAGAAGAAAAAAATTGACTCAAGAAAGAATTGATGAAACAAAAGGAAAGTGTTGAAATTTTTTAAGAAGCCCAACAGGTCAGTGAGAACTTAATAACTTAGCTAGAAGAAGCCAAAAAGATCAAAGAAAATCTTGAATATCAAAAACAGTGTTTGGAAACTAACATAGCAACATAGAAGGAAGAAGCATAGATGAGAGAAAAGATATTGACAGATCATCTTAAGGAAATAACTAATGATCTAAACCAGCTTGAGGCAGAGTTTTGTCAAGAAGAGAAAGGACTTGAAGAACAAATAATCACATTAAAAATTCATCTTGAAAAAGAGAAAAGAACAGAAGAAATCATGAAGTCTGAGATAATGAAGAAAGAAGAAGAGGTTGAGAAGCTTAAAGAAGAAGTTGTCACATTGATAAGTAAAATCATCAACCTCAAGAAGAACGTTGAAGAGACATAAACATTGACATCAGTTATAGAGAATGAAGATAAGCACTCTAGGTTGCTAGAAAATAAGAATGAAGAAAATAGAAAGAGTTATGTAGAATTACTCAAAGGAAGGAATCATGGCCAACCAGAATCTAAAAAAACTATTGAAGATACATCTTCAAGAAGACCATCCATGTTCAAGCAAGAAAGAAGCTTCAATCATGATCATGATCAGTCAAGGAAAAAATTCAAAAGGACTACGCCACAAAAAATATCATTCACTTTTAGGTATGCAAATTTATTTTATGGTCATTGCTTTTATTGTACTAACTTTGGACATAAGGTTGCAGATTGCAGGGATTATAAAAGAAATTTTCAAGCAAGAAGTGCCTATGTGGTCACACATAACATTGAGTGTTAGAAATTTCATAACTATGGACACATAGCCAGTGATTGTAGAAGCATAATCGATACTTCCATGAAAGCGAATATTGATATCAAATATAAGAAAGTATAGATAAGAAAATAGGAAGAACAAAGAAACAAAGACCAAGTACCATAGATCTCAAGATTGGCAATAAAACAAGATGAAGAAATTTCTACAGAGAAAAAGAAAGATGTCAGATACATAAATGTTTAGAAAATCACTGAAAGAAAGGATGAACAGGTAAATAAGGAACAGGTTCAAGAGATTGTACTTTCATCCATTGTAGTAAAAGATGAATCCACAAAAAGAAAGAAAGAAGTCATATCTTAGAGAGATAATGAATCTACCAATGAATATGATGATGAATACACATCAGATTAAAAATTGTTATGACCCATTCGGCTTAGAGACTCCCAAGTAATATGAATATTAGACAAGGGGAGTCTATGCGATAGATGTGATAGACCAAAGAACCATACTTCAAGCAACTTGCAGAGTTTGAGAAGACAGATTAAGAGAAATCAGTTAGCAGAAGTACAATTTGATATATTAATCAAGAATTCATGATAATATAGTGATAAATGGGTTAGCATTATGGACAATTGCGCAAGCAGAGTCTTGGACAGTATGGACAGAGATGGATTCATAAGAACACTTAGCAAGTTTGGACAGATATATGATAGTGGACAAGAGCATGGATTCATAGATTGGTTACGAGAGTAGTTCAGAGACAAAGGAACATTATCATAATGAATGATAATTACGCAGTAAATGGCTCGAACAATGCTAATGGATTCCAAATTGATAGATATTTTTTGGACACATGTTGTGCATATATCAATTCACATTAAAAAAAGAGTAATGCTCAGAAAGAACAATGAAAAAACTCCCTATGAACTATGGAAAGGAAGCCCATACAACAACCTCTACATCAAGGTAACTCAAGGTAATATTTTATTAATTGAAATTTATGTTGATGATATTGTTTTGGAAGTACTAATGACAGGTTAAGCCAAAACATTGCAAAGGATATGAAGAATGAATTTGAAATGTCATTACTTGGACAACTATCCTTCTTTTCGGGTCTTCAGATATGTCAAAGAAACCAAGGAATTTTTATTTCTCAAACTAAGTATATCAGAGAAATGCTAAACAGGTTTAGAATGAAAGATTGCAAGCCAATTACCACTCCTATGCAAACCAGTTGCAAGTTGATAAAAGATGATGATTCAAATTCTACAAACCAGAGACAATACAGGTTAATGATTGATAGTTTACTGTATGTGACAACATCCAGACCAGATGTAATGCGGGTAGTTGGACAGGTGACACAATTTCAAGAAACACCAAAGGAATCACATGTATTAGCAGGAGGATTTTCAAATATCTCAAAGGAACATAAGAGTTTGGAATATGACATCCAAAAGGAAAGGATCTATCACTTATTTCCTACATAGATGAAGATTGGGAAGGTTGCATTGATGATCGACAAAGCACCAGTGGAGAAACGTTCTACTTGGGTGAGTGTTTAGTATCCTAGCTAAGAAAGAACCAATCATCAATATCCTTATCTACAGCCGAGGCATAGTATATTGCAACAACAACATGTTGTACACAGGTTCTATGAATAAAAGAAACTTTGACATAGATACAGGTTGAGTATGATGAGCCCATTCCAGTCTATTGTGATAATACAAGTGCCATTAGTATCTCAAAAAACCTAGTGATGCACTCCAAGACGAAGCACATTCAAATAAAGTATCACTTTATATGAGAATAGCATGCAGAGAATAACATCAGATTTGAATATGTGGGAACAAAATAACAAGTGGCATACATCTTTACAAAATCACTTCCACGGGAAGCCATTGAGTATCTTCGCCAGAGAATAGGAGTAATTTATACTCCAAAATGAATTCTTTTGAATTCTTATCTTATATGTCTTAGATGTACACGAGGAATGACCATAAATAGGACAAAGGGGGAGAGATTTATCAGATGCAAATGTAAATGCTTGGAGAGAGAGCATAGAGGCATGTTTCCAAGGGTAGTAATTGTCAAAAGGGAAGAATGAGCTATATGACTTCAGAGTGATACCCTTTGTCAAAGGGGGAGATATTATTCATATGAAGGTAAAGAAAGTAATCAAAGGATTTTAAACAAAAAGAAAAATCAGAGGCACGTAGACAGGGGGAGCAACCCCAAGGAGAGTCTAGTCAGCGGGACCAGCCCCAAAGGGAGATACCCTTTGTCATTGATGTCAAAGGGGGAGAGATAGAAACATTGATAAAGATTATAAGCATGAATTTTATCATGACTAAGTGTTTCCATCAATGTTGGTGTTTCCATCAATGCCAAAGGGGGAGATTGTCAGACAATTGGCTTAGGTTGATGAATAGTTGGTATGGATTGTTTGTTGTCATTGATGTCCACTATTGGATAGTGATATTGTAGATTGATGCCAACCCTTAGTGATTGATTTCAACCCTTGGAGAAAGTTCGGTAGAGAATTCTGGTAGCACAAAGGTTTGGTTAATGGACCCAAGGTTGTTATTGTACAATGGTACGTGTTTTAATATATTTTAAGGTAATACTATTCTATATGGATAGTACATGTCATTCCATTTCTGGTGGTATTTGTAACATCACATATCTCCTCACGGTTAGAGAGTTATGGCCATGAGAAGTTGGAGAACCCAAGTTTGAGTAATGGACCCAAGTTTGTTTGATGGGTAATGGTATCAGTTTTGATATATTTTAAGGCAAGACTATTCTATATGGATAGTACATGTTATTCCATTTCTGGTGGTATGTGGAACGTCACATAACTTCTCACGGTTTGAGAGTTACGACCTTACGAAGTTGGAGGACCCTCATATGTTGGCTTGAAGCCCCAAAAGGTCAAAGAAGTCAAAGAGCTTACAAAGAAGAAACTATTATTTAAATGATAAAGTAAAGTGACAAAGTCAAGAAGGATTATTTAAATAATAAAGTGAATTGACAAAATCAAATAAGATTATTTAAATGATAAAGTGAGGTGACAAAATCAAGGAGAAATATTTAAATGATAAAGTAATGGAGAAGTTTCTAATTATGGAAAGTGGTTAACCCTAAAAATGAGGAAAATAGGTTAAGTGACCTATAATGAGTTAAGTGACCTAGAAATAGGTTAACTGACCTAGGAATGGGGTAAGTGACCTAGAAATGGGTTAAGTGACCTAGAAGATGCTTATAAGGAAGATATTTGGAGCCTATAAATAAGTTGCAAGGGTTTCTCATTTTATATCACACTTGAAAATATTGAATATCTATAGGTTACTGAGGTAACCAAATGATATATAAGCCTAATTTCAGAGGGAAGGTGAAGAAAAGAAGGCCATAATTCAAGGGAGGATAAATTATTTTGATGATGCTTTCTAAGGTATGTTATTTACATGTCATCTCACCATTTTCGCAATAACAGGTTTTCTAGAATGATTCAGAAGAAATTGATAGGACGTTGAGGAAGCATATACAAGTATCTATGGTAAAAAAATTATCTTGTGGTTCGTTGTATGTTTTGAGTTACACTCCGTGGAAAATAGGGTTTGTGGGTAGTCCTGAAACTAGTCTAAAACATGTGTTTTGGGTAAAAATGTCATAACTTCTCCATAACAGATCCAAATTAAGTAAGACAAAATGTGTTGGTTAGAGTACAATCTTTAGTATTCTGTGTAACATTTTTAGATTCATTCAATAAATATTCCATGTGTTCACGCTCTACAAGGTTGCTCTCTAGAATAAGCCAGAATTCATCAAGGTATACCATTTTTTCTATAACTCCTTTTCTGAGAGGTTCCAAGTAGTGACACCTGGAGGAAATGAGTAAAAGAAAATGAAAAAAATTGTGTACTATTTTTAGATCTTTATTCATCATAGGTACATAGTTATGATTATTTCAAGTTAGGGTTGTTGACTAATCCCAAACTAGTCATGTGAGACTAAAGCAAAGTTTGATGAAAATGCTAGTCTCTTGTTGTGAAAGTTAAGGAAGGTTTGCAGGTATGTGATCATATACACCAGGTCCATTACATAGCTACAAATCATATTTGGATGATGAAATTGATGAGGGATTTTGGTTAAGGTACATGTTGGGTACATGGTTGAGACAAGTAGTTGATAAGTTGGCACATACATGAGGTTTATAGTTGATAATGTTGGCACATATTGATGAGTCATATTTGATGAGTAGTTGATACATGATTGGTACATACTTGGTACATGGTTGGAGACACTTGTTAGTAGTATTGTTGATGCATGGTTTATAGATGATGTACCATACTTGTATTGGTATATTATTAGAATCACATATTGATCTTGGTGATGATTATGAGTTGTTGTGATATGGTTGGTTGACAGACATCTTTGAGAGTTTTCTTGGTGATTTATCTTGGTGAGTAGATTTGATTTGGTTGATAATATTGATGAGACAGGTTGTTTTGATAGGTTGTTTGGACAGGTTATTTGTACAGGTTTGGTGCATGGTTGATGCACTTGTTCATGGTACAGGTTTTATATAGGTTAGGTGCATGGTTGATGCACTTGTTCATGGTATAGGTTTTGTACAAGTTTGGTGCATGGTTGATGAAGGTGTTCATGGTACAAGTTTTGTAAAGGTTGGTACATGGTTTATCTACTTGTTTATGGTACATGTTGATTATAGGTTGATTGGTACAGGTTTATAGCAATATATCTCACAGTGATAGTTTGAAACTGGTTCCATAATTATACTTACACATCAGGGTGGCTAGATGGGGCAAGGACAAGTGGTTGTAGCCACCATCCAATTGTAGCCGAAGAAGGTAAAGGGTTGTAGCCTCCTTCTAGTTGTAGCTAGAGAATTGGGGAATTAGATATTCCCTTAGGTTGTAGCCTGAAAAACTATGGGGTTGGAGCCTCCTTCCAGTTACAGTTGGAAAACAAAGGAAGTTGGTGCCTCCAATGAATGTAATTATTCAAGACATATAAGAAAAAACATTCTGTGGTTTTCTCCCGCTTTGGGTTTCCATGTAAAACATCGATGTACTATGTATGTGTATGATTGTTCATTTGTTTATTGCTTATTTACTCTGCAGTTATTGGATGATAATGCTACATTGATATAAAACTTGGATTATATGGTTAAAAAGGATTAAATTTTTCTATTACTGATTCACCCCCCTCTCAGTAATCCAACAAATTTGTCCTTACATCTTTTGTTTTTGCTAATTTGTCTCACAAAGCCTCTTACTGAATTTTCGTGAGTACTTGAGCATTTTTAGCTTTTCCTCAAACTTTCCTCAGAACTAGCACCCCTCTGCAATTCAAGTTAGAGAGTTTGTACTTAATCAATTCTACCCTAGAGTCTACTAGGGAGTGTTGCAACGCTTTGGTGCTTTGGGTACTAGAGTGTCAATGTTTCTTTCTTTGGAAACATTGTGGACTTTCTTGCTTGCTGGGTATAGTCCTCGGATCCCTTTCTTTGACTCAGGTCCTATTCTGTCAGATATTGTCCTCTGTTTGACTACAACTTTCTACCTTTCATTATTTTAGTCCTTATTGAGTTTGTGTTGTCTTTCCTTATTGAAAACTCGACCATTCTCTCTCGAAATTGGTTTATTTTTTCCACTCTTCTTAATTATCTGATTGATTGGAGCTTTTCACAAGGAAGGTCATTGATCACAGTATTGTTTTCTTTATCTTTGATCCCTTAATTATTTTTGGAAGACTATGAAGTATGAATTTTGGTTTCTCAATGTTTTCTTTGAAGTTGATAGTTTGGTAGTTTGTTTTTCTTTTGGTTTCTTGTTTACTATTGAGAGTGTCTTTGTTTGTGTGCTTTTTCTTCATACTTTTTCAAATCACAGTAGTGAACCTTTTTCATTATTAGTGAAAGAACGAAGCATTTACATGAATGTCTTATTTTGTATTGATAATCAAACAAAGAAATATTTGTATGCATTAGTTTTGGATATTGAAAAGGTCTTCTTTATAATTTGGCAATTGTCTGAATTCTTGTTTGAGAACAAAAAGCATAAAATTTCGCATTCTTGAGTGTTTGTTAGTGACAAAAGAAAATAATTTCTTCTCCTTTATGTAACTAGAATTTCATTGAAAATAAAGTTTTCATACAATTTGTTTCACCTTTTTATGGAGTCGAGTCTCAAACCTCATCAGTTTCACTATCATTCACCCTTATGTAACAAACAACCATGAAAATGATTGGTAGTAAAAATTGAACTAGAAACTTTTGCTTTTTGTATCTTTACACCAACAATAGACTAGGGATAGATACTTGGAATAGGTTGTGACAATAAATATCTAAATCATTCAAGACAAACTCAAAATCTTGTGATAGGGAGAGAAAATACAACCTTTGTATAAGCATAGCTGGGATCCCCCTCTCACACAAGGGTTAAACAAGAGGTCATGTGTGGAAGAGAAACATAGATTATCCTTCCAAGGCTTAACTAATCATAGTGCTACAATAATATATTGGGGGTTATTCTTGAGGATCAATTGTTTTGATTTTGTCCTAGATCTTCGTGAATTCGAATCTGTTTGGGTTCCTCTGGAGTTTACTGGTCCATTTGTCCTCAGTTCTCTTGAAGAATTTTAGACTTGATATCCTACTGATACGTTTGGAATCGAGTGTCGACTATACCCAACCAGAGTCTGACTACGATTTGGTATCCTTAGTGGCCATAATATTTAGGGCCCTTACACAAGGTGACGGTGAAGGGAACTCTTTGTTGTACTTGGAACAAACATTTTTCAAACTCACTCGGGCTCCTTGGAGGGTAACCCATAGGTAAAACCATGAGGGGAATCACACCAAGGTGTAATTATGTTAAGTAGGCTACCAACGTAACTGGTCCACCCGCTCACATCCTAGCCCTTATCAATTTGATCACACGATGTTGGATTTCATCACCAACTAATACGTTCATTGAGGGAATACATTGTTTTTCTTGTTGGCTTTCTATATTTCTTGGAGAATGTTGTTTCTTTAATTTATTTTTCCTTAAAAATTGGTACTGTGAATAATAAAGGTCTTCATAGATCACTTAAGATGCAAGGGTTTCCTACAAAAGGATACAAACCCTTTCCTCCTAACTCACCAGAAGACACTTATCGTGAAGAGGTTGAAAATTATTCAGATGATGGGAGTGTTGCTACTCCTTTATTAGAAAATCATGAGAGAGATTTTGTTGCGGTTTAGGAAGGTTCCACCCCTCCTACAAAACCAACTTTGGAAATTCTTCACGATCCACTCCTTGTCTAAGTGGATTCCTCGAGTAACATTGTAGTAGAAGATCACCCTAGCCTACCATAAAGGCCATACAATCAACTAGACATAGAACCACGAAAACCAACTTTCAACAAAGAATAAACTAGTCTTGTACGCTCTACTCAAACAGTATATCTACAACGAACCCCTGTTCATTCTAGATGGAGAAGTCCATTGAGTTAGGGTCTTTATGAAAAATTTGATTTAATCCGACCACTCTTTGAACCTCCACATACATATACCACCACTGGTGCATACATGACCGTCAGGTCAACCTATTGATCCTTTCGTCGAACAAATGATCAATATCACTACCACTTTAGGACAAGTCCAAAGTTAAACAAGAGTTGTGTTATCTATTCATTTTCAAAGTACCCCAATAGTCACACCTACCATCCCTCTTCATGAAACAACTTCATATACTCCAAAAATCCTCGTTCGGATATCTTCGTGTCAAAGGATGAAAAACCCTACCAAGCAACAAAACCCAATTGTGGGACAAATCCCTACTCAAGGGAAACCCCCATTCAGTGGAAAAATCCCTACTGAGGGAAAACTGTCCTTCAACCCACAAATTCTGTCTGGGAGGAAACTCTGTTTTACTGGAAAAATCCTAGTTGCTACCCAACCGATGAAAGGGGGGAAATTACAACCTTCGTTCATTGAAAATGCACCACAATCCTAGGGACCACCCTAGGAAGGAATTTTTCAGTGGCCACAACAGGGAGGATCATCAAACCCAAACCCATAGGGAGGAATATTAAATCCAAATCCTTCTTGATTAAATTCTGGACAACCCTTCCCAGGGGTCCTGAATCCCACTTGGAGTCATCAAGGCCAACCATATTTTACTATCCAAGGGAAAATTCCTTATCCTCCTCAAGTTCAACCTAGTTACCCTCCCCAAGGATGAAGTATTTATCCACCTCAAAATAGTTAAGCTAACTATCCTTTCCTAGGTTACACTAGTTATCCTCCCCAGGTCCAAATGGGTTTCCCATCTCCTTTTATAAAAATTCCTCAACAAATGAATCCTACTTTTGTTGGTAAAAATCAACAGCATATGGGAGGACCTGATGGATACAACTATCCACCACAACTAGTTTATGGTCCTACCGGTGTGCCTGTGCCACACTAGTATCATCATCAGTTCAATTGAGAATTACCATTCTTAACCACTCTAGACCTACCAGATCTTTCAATATTAACCAACGATCCCATATTACACTCCCCTTTTTGGCTACCCATTCCTACCAATTACCTTTTGATATTCCAAAATTTGACGACAAACCTGGTGAAGAACCTCATAACCACATTATGACCTTTCATCTATGGTGTTCATCAAATTCACTAATGGATGATTCTATCCATATACGTATTTTCAAGCATACACTTATGATTTGAACGACTAAATGGTACATTGAGTTAAAATGTGAAACGTTTCAAGATTTTAATTCACTTGCCATGGATTTTCTCACCCACGTCTAATTACCTATTCGCTATGAAACCAACACTGAACTTTTGACCTCCCTTCGTCAGACTAAATCCATACATATTTATGATCATATTCATGAATGGAGACAACAATGAATATTGATCAAAGCAACCATTCCAAACCAATTGTTGGCTGAATGGTTCACAAAATATATTTTACCTCCTATTTATCATGATGCAGCCATGAGTGGTGTCGTTACATAAGAGGAATCCATAGCTTATGCCCAGTATCAGGATTTGGTTTATTTCAAATCTGGTACTTTGTATGAATTGATTCCAAGCGCTCCACCTACATCAACTGACCCATCAAAACCATCCTCCACCACTCATTCAAATGGAGTTATCGGTTCCTTCAAAATATAGTCCAGTTCACAGTTGACCGGCACAACCAATCGTTCAATCACTTCCCAAGCTACAGGATCGACTCCACTTTCAACAAACTCCACCCCAACTCAAGTATCTTAAGTGAATGGAGTTCAATATGATTCTCCACAACAATCAAGGGGGGAAAAGAAAACTAAGAATAAACCTAAGAAAAATAATAATCAAACCGAAAATCCAAAAACACAAGAAAAAACACCTACCATTGAGAAGAAACCACAAGACAAACCAAAATTTCCATGTCTCATTTGTGGTGAAGATCACTATACATGAGATTCTCCCCATCAAAATGAAGTTGCTAAATTTTTTAAATGAAATTCTTAGCCCATTGTATTGACACATCCTTTTCCACAACAATATTCACTAGTTGCACAAAATCTTACACCTACAATAGGAGGTATCCCAAATCATCGTCCTAATAAGGAAGCTTCATTGAGTGCACACATTTACATGTTTAATGGGGTATATTTGACCACTTGTACTATGACGTATGACACACCACCAGGTAAACCTGATAAGGAAAAGGTAACTATTGGAACTACACTAGATCCACAATCCACTTGATTTACTCCTCCGTCTGGACCGCTCCATATTGAGAAACCAATATTTTACTCTATTCTACGTCCACCCAAGAGCACAATCTGAAAGTCAACCTTCAATCCTATTTCTTGTGCTGCTAAAAAATACAACATTGTTGAATATTTGGCCAAAGAACCTTGCACTATGTATTCTTTAGAAGTTATACAACATTTCCCTAGCCAACATAGAACTCTCTTTGTATCCATCAGAGCTATAGATCCCAAGTGTTATAACCCTAAATTGCACCACACATGCTTACCTGGAATCATGCCAACTCATATCCCTTCTTTGCCAAAACTCTATTGAACAACTCTTTGAAAATCCTCTTGTGTCAAGGCCCACGCGCCCTAACCCATTACTGCATGTGTGTGCACACTGGATGACCCAATACAGCCCGCGTGTACCTAACAAAGCATGAAAAAAGGAAAGTTGTTGATGGAACAAAAATCTATGGGTCAGTTAACTGAAACTCCTGGCCATTCATGGCCGAGGGTTCATCCAAAACCCTAGCTCCTTCTAGCCTATAAAAGAAGGGGTAAGGGTAACATTTGGAGGAGGAAAAAATATAGCGAAGAAACTTTGCCCATTTACATAATCCATTGTCCCAACCCTTTATCCTTTCCTCATGCCAAAGGAGATTTAACACAAAGCAGTTGAAGGACATAATAAGAGGAGCCCAGGATCAGGTTCAAGGAGTGGTGGTCGGCCTCAGCTTTGATTGCAAGTTGATTCATTCTCAGTAATAAAAAGAATACTTTTCCCATCCCAATGCATGAATTGTCTATGGTTTGGTTAATTTATGCTTGATTTCTAACCCTTGAGTAGAGAAGTAGCATGCATGCATAGTTGTTGTTTGTCTTGAGTGTAGGTCATCTATGGAAGGAGCGGCGCAAGCAAGTAATCGAAGAGCAACGAAGGACCTACATCGAATGTCAGTAACAAGGTTAGTGGTCCTTTTCCATGCATGTACTGTGAAAGAGGGGTTTAAGTCTTGGGTTGTAGGTAAAAAGGTAATTTCTTTTCGGTCGAAATATACATGCAAGTCTAACCCTAGTTTGCTAGTCCGTAGGACATTTTTCCCAACAACATCAAGTCATCCAATAATATCACGTTCAACCTGGAAAATTTTAAATCATGGCTCTCTCACCAACTTTCTTTTAAATCAATGTCATTGTTCATAATCAACACATTCATCACATGATCTTGGATGAGGGGGCATCCACATGTGTCATGTCCTTCGCTTGCTAGAAAGGTCTTAAATCATAGGGTCTCAATCAATCTCCCACCATGTTAAGACCATTTTATGGAAGAGGTTTCCTTCGTCGTGGATTATTACAATCCTTAGCCATTCAACTGGGAGGAAAATTTGTTTCTGTAGATGTTGAAGTAGTCGATGCTCCCCTCGATTATAACTTGTTTCTAGGGAGAAGTTGGTTCTATGTTATGATTTTTTTCACTTCATTGGTTTTTTTATGTGTCTAATTCCCTCATCAAGGTAAAATTTTCACCATCGATCAGTTAAATTACTACGCCCCTGACGCTCGCACTCAAACAACCAACGATATTCCTTTTCTGGGAGACTCAAAAATTACTTATGAAAGTGTTGGGGTAGGTCTCTTGAAATATTCTTTTCTCATGGGTACCTTCCCTACACATATTAATCCAACCACGCAACACATCGCAATGGTTAATATGATTTCGAGTATGGCACATCAATCCTTTGAATCATGTAATCCGTGGATTGTACCTAGTCCCTTAGAGTTCGATACACTAGGTGATACTATGCCACTTAGTCCTGCAGAGGCCAAATACCATGCTATTCATTATACATCTCCTTGACTGGATGACCAACATCTCCTAGCGTCTACTGCATATTTGTTTCCATCCTGGTTGGATTCCCTCTCCTCTACTTTTGATTACATCCATCAAATGAATCTATTATGGAAATTCTTAGTATTGAGGAGGCACCATGGGATGACAACCACCATCGTTCATCCTTTCTTCCCAGTTTGGATAAGATTGAGAAACATATTTCCTCTATATGTCCTACTGATATCTTCAACTCTCCCCAATCTTGGATACTCATTCATGATACCATCTACGAGGGTAATTTGGGAAATATCTCTCACATGATTACTTTCGACATATCCATAAAATAAGGTATTATGGAAAACATACAACTAGGTGCCAATTGTTTATCTGAAGAAGTTGAAACTTATACTACCTTGTTTAAATAATTTCATGAAATTTTCTCTTGGATATATGAATAAATTCTAGGGATCGATCCTTTGATTGTTGTGCATGAAATCAAAAAGTACCTAGGGGTCAAACTTGTGAGATAGAAAATTCACCCGGTTCATCCCAAAAAAACAGTGACAATCAAGGAAGAAGTCGAGAAATTGTTAAATATGGTTTTATTTATCTTGTCCCTCTGACTGAATGGGTTTCCATCATCATTATGGTCTCCAAGAAACAAGGGGCAATTCATGTTTGTGTCCATTATAAGGATCTTAATAAGGCTTGTCCAAAGGAAAATTACCCTATCCCCTTTATCAACCAAATTATCGATAATTGTGTCAGAAGCATCATTTTCTCTTTTATGGATGGATATTCTAGATATAACCAAATCGATATTTTACTAGTTGATCAACACAAAACAATCTTCATCTTCCCTTGGGGGAATTTAACCTATTGAAAATTACCTTTTTGCCTTAAAAACGCCAGAGCTACTTTTTAGCAGACTATGTCATATGCATTCCACAACATCAAACATATCATTTAACCTTATTTCGATGACTTTCCATCTCACTCGACTCATAAAAGAGGCCATATTGGTCACCTAAGAGCCATCTTTTTTCAATGCAGGTTTTACAACATACGTTTGAACCCCCATAAATGCATTTTCACTATTGAATTAGGAAGACTCCTCAAATTCATAGTATCCAAAGATGGGATTAGGGTGGATCCCTTAAAATTCAAATCTATTATTTCTTTACCCCCTCTCAACAACCTTACTCAACTACAAATTTTACAAGGGAATGCATACTTTCTTCACCATTTCATTTGCAATTATGACGAAATCACTAAATGATTCATGAGATTGTTGCAGAAAGATGACCCTTTCATCTAGGATGCAAATGCTCAATACTCATTTGATGATATCAAGCATGCTTTAACAAACACACTACTTTTTCATCCACCCAATTATGAGAAAGTGTTACAAATGAAATTTGCACACCTAGGTACCTCTCCCTAAGTGTCGTAAAGTGTCATATAAGTGTCGCATACACCCTGACACCATGGAATAACCTATGTCACAATCCCTAGTCAATGTGGAGGAGGGATATACTACATGAAAGGAAAAATACTAAGTACACATGAATTATTATTAATATTCATGGGAAATAAATTGATTAAGTGTGAGAATCAAGTGCACATGAATTATTATTAATATTCATGAAAAAGAAAGTAATTAAGTGTGAGGATCCACCTAACATTTAGTTTCGTATTTTTTAGGGAAGGTGCAGGATCTCATGGTTGGTTGAAATATTTCCTCCTTAAAATCTTTGAGAGATATTTCCTCCCCAAAATCCTTAAGAGATATTTTCTCCCTAAATATCTTAGAGATCCGTTTCTTAGTGGATATGATGAGAGATTCTCTCCATGGTGATTAAGTCTCCAAATATTATATAATGAGGGATTTCCATGGAAGAGGGGGAATGAAGATTGAGAATTATACCAAACTTATGATCTCATGAGTGGTATGTCGTTTGGAGCATCAACATTCTGTGTGTGGACTGTTTAAGTAAGGGTTTGGACAAGGGGAACTTGATGAAGCTGTTGCACTCACATCGATGGTTGTAAATTTTCTTCATTGTTGTTCTCATTAATATAATATGCTTGGCCTATTTCTTTCAAGTCTGTGTTTGATATCACATGAATTTGTCTCTAACAGATAGATCTATTTCGAGCTAATCTCAGTAGAGTAGGAAGCTGGTTGTATCTTTGTTTGTCTACAGGGCTTATCGAGGAGTTTAAGATTGGAGCTCAACTCGGATTGTGCAGGGACAAACACCGGTAAAAAGGTACTTCCTTTCCCCTTCCTCACACATTAGTTTATCTAGATCTAAAAGGAATTCAATGTCCATATTAAGCACCTTCTATATTAATAGTTAAGAGTCTATCTCTCAAGAGGAGATCTACCTATCTGCAGGGAGATTTTCCTTCAACAGAAATTGGCAACTCCACTAGGGAACGAATCAAAACTTTCAGTTTTTGTTTTCCTCACAAACCTTGTCTTACCCTTTGTTATTTTAGACCTTTTTCAACCCATATGTTTGATTTCATATGTTGATTGAATCCTTATCCCATCACATACACTCTGAATGCCAAAGTTCAACTGAGTTTTTGGGTTTTTTGGACAATTTTCTGGGTTTTAAGACACCAATGCTCCCCTACCTTGTTATCAGAGTGACAACGCTCCTTGAAGGTATTAGACAGAGCGTTATAATTCTCTAGTTCCCTTTACACCAGAGCGCCAACCTTTCTTTGCAAAAAAACCCTTCCAGAATTGTATTTTCTGAATTCCAATCTATGTTTTTCCTTTGCTTAGCTTCATTGTGCTTCAATGCTTCTTCCTATTGACCTTTGACACTCTACTTTCTGAGAAATAAGCACTTTGTTGTTAATATTTTGTGACCTTCTTCCTTATTTTGAGTTTTTCTATTGTTGAGAACTTGGAATCAATCCACTGTTTTCTTCTCTCTTATTCGACTGAGTGGGAACTCTCGTGAAGGGCATAAAAAATATGTGAATCATCTCATTTGTTCTTTGAGTTCATTGTTCTTAAAAATCTCTCTTTTGTGTGAATTGTTTGATTTTCTTTGTTATATTTTTTTTTCTCTTTGCTTCTTGTTTCAATCATAGCAAGAGGGTGTGTTGTTTGTGTGAATTTTTCTTATGCTTGTCTGAATCTCCTTGATCTGAAAGGGTAGTTAGCAGGAGAAGTTTTGCATTGAATTAATCATCATTCACATACAAACAAAAAAGACACATCTTAGTGATTGGTTTCCATATTACAAGGCATTTCTAAAATGTTTCAGCATTTCATTGAATTCGATTGAGAACAAATTGATTGAGGACACTCCATATTAGTGTTTGATAGTGAAAACGACTCTTTCTCTTTCCCTTAAATAGGTGTTCATTGAAAATAAATGATTGATTATTATATTTTATGCATCTTTTTTGGAATTGAGTGTTAATCCCTAATATTGGCTCACCACCCCTTAATTGGGGTATATTATATTAGTAATTTTATTTTATTTATATCGTCTTTAGGCCATTAGTTGTAATTATACCTCCTAGTCTTCTATATATACCAAGTAGACATTTTCATTTTGAATCATCTTGTACTTGAACATTTAAGTGGGGTAAAAGGAGGTTTCCCCCTTGAAGAGGCTTATTATCTGAAATTATCTCTTTTTCAAGGTGTTGAGAACATTTCCTGAGGTTTTTCTATGCTATATTGATGTTTGGTTCTTAACATATGGTTTCAGAGCTCAAGGTCTTGGGGTTTCGCTGCTACAT
>ML801065.1:58358-69385 GCA_009831015.1 Picea engelmannii
ATACATACCAATGAGACATTTTCATTTTGAATCATCTTGTACTTGAACATTTAAGTGGGGTAAAAGCAGGTTGCCCCCTCGAAGAGGCTTATTATCTGAAATTATCTCTTTTTCAAGGCATTGAGTACTTTTCCTAAGGTTTTTCTATGCTATATTGATGTTTGGTTCTTAACATTGAGTCATCATTCCATCAATTTCACTTTCATACACCCTTTGAGTAAAGAACAGTTGTAAAACAAATGCTAATTAAAAATTATCTAGAACATTTTTTGTTTTTACGATCTTCCACCAAAAGTAGACTAGGGTTATCACTTTGGATTATGCTGTGAGTACAACTCTCCAAATTTTTTAAAACAAACATTAGCATCCTCAACTAGAGAGAGTCAAATCCAATTGTCGCATCGGTTTTCTGGGATCCCCCTCTCACACAAGGGTTACACACGAGGACGTATTCAGGCGAATTAAAGATATTATCCCTCCATGGTTCAATTGTTTGTAGTGGTCAGATTGTATATTGGGGGTCACTTGAAGGTATACCCACGATTATGTGTGGGAGCCTGTCGAGTTGATTTTGGACTTGTTGTCCTGCCCATATGTTTCAGATCAGATTATCGACTATACCCACCCAGGGACTCACTATGAATTGGTGTCATTATTTGCCATAATCTTTAGTTACTTACACAAGTTGACAGTGAAGGGAAGTCTCACTGTACCTGGAATAGACATTGGTCAAACTCACTTGGGCTCCTTGGAGGGTAAATCCACAATTACTACATGGAAGCTTGCACCAAGGTGAAAGTCCGTTAAGCAGGTCACCATTGTAACTATTGCACCATATCCTAGCCCCTTCTCGACTTGATCATGCGACGTTGGATTTCATCACCAACTAGTACAATCATCGAGAGAGGTTTTGTTTTCTTGGTTGATTCCTAGATTTTATTAGCATATGTTGTTTCTTTTTTTTAGTTGGCCCTAGATTTTTAGTGTGTTCTATTATTCTCCACAATTGAGCCTGTAGAAGATAAAGGTCTTCGTTGATCACGTAGGATGCAAGGGCTGCCTCTAGAAGGCTATCAACCCTTACCTTCTAACCCTCTAGAAGACAACTATCGTAGAGAGGTAGAAAATCAATCCGACATTGGAAGTGTTATTGCTCCTCCGTTAGATAACTCAGAAGGCGCTTTGGTTACAGTTGAAAATCCCACTACAGTTGTGTCGGTAACCCCTCTCGAACCACTTTTGGTTTGCTTAGAATCCATTGGGAATGTCATAGATGAAGAGGTCCCATGATTACCGAAGAGAACTTTTATCGAAACGTAAATGGGATCCACAGAACCAATCTTTGGTGATGAGTATAGGACTCTTGTTTGTCCTAGCACCACGGTAGATACCAATCCCACACCTGCTCATTCTGTATGGAGGACTTCATTGGGACATGATCTCTATGAACATTTTGAATCCTTTCGACAACCCTTTCATCCTTATGACCCTCCTAGTGAAACAAGACCATCGGGTCAAACCATGAATCACCCAGATGATCAGGTCATTAACCCTACTGTTACGCCAACACACGTCCATCCTAATGCTGGACTCATCACCTCTACTCATCTCCAAGGAACTTCAATCTCTACCCCCATTTCTAAAAAACTTTTACTCTATAGCTCCACATGTTCCACACGATTCTACTGGGACATCTTTTCACCCGAGAATGCAGACCCCTGTTGACCAAACACAACTGGCTAGAGGGAAACAACCATCTCATGAACCCTTCCCTCCTGGAGGACTACCATGATATGGCACACCTACCCCTCCCAGGGGACAACCCCCTTTTCATGCTCCTCCTAGAGGGAAACCTCCATTTTCCAGTCATACCCCAGTCGTTAATCCACTGCTGGCAGGGGGGAAACCTTTGTTTGTTGGAAATCCTTCACAATCCTAGGGAATATATTCAGGAGGTACTTTTATTCAACCCCATGTTGGGGGGCACTCGCATAATAACCCACTAGGAGGAGTATCAAATCATGTCCCTTCTGGAACATCTTACGGACAATCTTATCTCGGCAGCATCTGAAACACCACCCGGAGTTCTCTGGGACCATAGTATTATCTTCCTCATGGGTCTAATGTGTATCCACCTCCGAGATCTACTCCTTACCATTCTAAAGGGAAAATTTTGTATCCTCCTCATGGGAAATCAAATCACCCGACCTATAATGCTCATATGCCACCATGTTATGCAAATGTTTCTCATCCATCATCGAATCCTTCTTATCCTGGCCAAAAACAACCATATGTAGGAGGACCTACTGGTTACAAGTATCGACCTAACCCAGTTTATGGTCCTACTGGTGTTCCTATGCCGCACCAATATCATCTACAAATTAACTGACAACTACCTTTCCTTGCGACTCTGGATCTCCTAGACTTGTCTCAGTCAACTAATGATCCTATTTTTCATTCACCGGTTTGGCCAGTCATTCCAGCTAAACTTCCTTCTAATATTTCAAAATTTGACGAAAAATCTAGCGAAGATCCAAACAACCATGTGATGAATTTCCATTTGTGGTGTTCATTAAACTCCCTCACGGATGGTTCTGTACGTTTACGTCTTTTCGAGCGAACACTTACCTACTTGAAAACAAAGTGCTATATTGAACTAGCATGTTCTTCTTTTCATAATTTCAATTCCCTTTCCATGTCTTTCCTCATGCATTTTCAACTACCTATTCGCTATGAGATGGGTACTGAACTCTTTCCCTCTCTTCATCAAACTGACTCTATTCATATCTTTGACCATATTCATGAGTGGAGGCGGTGACGAAAGATGATCAAGGAAATCATTCCTGACATATTATTGGTTGAATGGTTTACTAAATCACTTTTACCCCCAATCGCTCGTGATGTCGATATGGGTGGTGCGGTCACAAAGGACCAAGCCATTGCTTGGGCTTAGTACTTAGATTTGGTTTATTCATAATCTGGTACTTTGTATGATTTTCTTATGAATGTTGCTTGAGATAATACCGATCCATCTAAGCCATCATCTTCATCTCATGCAGACGGTGTTATCGGTTCCATCAAAACTAAAACTATTTCTCAATCAAACACAATCTCCTCTACCTCCCCCCAAACTCAGATCTCTGAGGTGAATGCATTTCAATTTTCCCCTTCACAACAATCTAGAGGTAAGAAGAAGACAAAGAATAAATCAAAAGATAACAATGAACAACCAAAAAATAAAGCTCAAACACCTGCTACTGAAACAAAAACACAACGGAAACTGGAATCCCCGTGTATCATTTGTGGTGACGATCTCTACACTCGAGACTATTCACTTCGCAATGAAGTGGCCAAAATTTTCCAAGCAAAATCACAGCCTGTTGTGCTTACTCATCCTTTTCCTCAGCAACAATCCATGGTTGCTCAAACCCCCACTCTAAGGGGAATTTCCAGCCAATCCCATCATGAGGCCTCGAAAAGTTCCCATATTTACATGTTTAACGAGATTAATCTAACCACTCATTCTAAGACATATGACACATTAGGTAACCCTGACAAAGGAAAAGACACTAACAGTACCGGTACTTTACTGGATCCATCACCATCCTCTGTTAGTCTTCCATCGGTTATTCCTACATTTGGACCACTTCAAATAGAGAAACCTATGTTCAAATCTATCTTACACCCTTCTAAGAGCACTATACGTAAATCTACAGCCTACCTTTAATCCTAGTTCGCATACCACCCATAACTACAACATTGTTGAATATTTGGCTCAAGCACCGTGTGCTATGTCTATGTTAGAATTTCTACATCACTGCCCCAGTCAACGTAGAACGTTCTTGGATGCTATTGGAATTGTTTATCTTGAATAGTCCAACCATATCATTCTTAACCTAGACAATTATGCATCTTGTCTCTCCCACCAACTTTCTTTCCAAGTTGATGTTGTTGTTCACAATCAACAAATACATCACACTATTCTAGATGAGGGAGCCTCAACTTGTGTCATGTCTTTGGCCTGTTGGAAAGGTTTAAAATCACCCGCACTTAACAAATCCCCAATGATGTTATGCGCCTTCAATGGGTGAGGTTTTCATCCCCATGGGATTTTACAGTCCCTGCCCATCCAATTGGGTGGAAAAACTGTCACTGTTGATGTCGAGGTGGTTGATGCTCCCCTTGATTACAACTTATTGCTTGGAAGAAGTTGTCTTTATGCTATGACTTTTGTTTCCTCGTTGGTTTTTCGATGTGTCCAATTTCCTCATCAGGGAAAAATTGTCATTGTTGATCAGTTGGATTTATGCATGACTGATGCTCATGCTCCTACTACAAACAATATTCCTTTCTTGGGAGACCACAAGATCATGTATGAAAGTGTTGGTTTTGTCTTACTGAAAGATTCTAGCCTCATGGGTACCTTCCCTACACCACTTCCACCGACTACACATCACATTGCCACCGTCGACATGAATTTGACCACAACTTCTCAATATTTCGAATCATATGACCCTTGGATTGTACCTCGTCCTTTGGAATTTGATGCACTAGGTGACACCATGCCACTTAGTCCAGATGAAACACCATAGGTTTCTATCCAATCTGCTTCTCCCTCATCAGATGACCAACATCTATTGGCACCTGAGAGTTCCTTGATGCAATCACAGTTGAGTTCCTTGTCGTCTGTGATCGACTACATTTCCCCAATTTTTCCTTTTGATGAATCTATTCTAGAAATGCTTCGCATTGACAACTTACCTTGGGATAATAACCGTCATCGATCCTTTTTTCTTCCCCCTCGTGAAGAAATTCGGGCAGATATACAGTCTATCTCCCCTCCTGACAACGATTTTCTATCGTCTCCCATGCCTTCGACTTCTGATGATTTGGATCTGGTAGTTGACATGGTGATATATTCGGTAGGGTTATTGGAGCTTGATCTCCTTACCCCTGTCGTAGCCCTCGACATGTGTTCCTTCCAGAGTGATTATATTCCATCCAATGAAGATATCTTGGAAGCCATGACCGAGTTTTTCCCCCTGACATGGTATCCTTCCAAAGCATTATTCTCTTGGACTCCATGATCAAGAAGAAGCCATGAGCATAGTTTCTCTTCTCTGTGGCAAGGTCGTTAAAAAATGAAACAGATGCCCAGATCATAGTTTTCCTCTCTGTAGAAAGCTCGTTAAAAAATGAAACAACAATCTAGGGATCGAACCCAGAACCCTGAGCATAGTTCTTTTCCTGTATCAAGCTCGATAAAAAATTAAACAGTCACCTCTCTTGAACCTTCTTTTCATCCACCCTTCTCCTTTTTTCTCATCTAGTAGAGAACTTGGTGACAACCTCAAAGTCGGTGAATGAATTGAAGCTTGAAGGGAATGTCTCCAACCTTTGATGATCATTCTAGAGTTAAGCCACTAGATTTCAAGTTGGGTGCATACTGAGCTTAGTCTTTGTTCTTTCTCGTGCTCGTAAATACATGAGAATGCATCTAGGTAGACTTTTATCTCTTTTTCAGACTTGTATGGATACACGAAAAAGGAACCCCCTAGAGTCGTCTTTAAGCTCTTTTCAGACTCTCTAAACATGAAAAGATTGACGAGTGATCTTGCTTCCTTTCCCACTCATTAAAAGGTTTGAAAGGGCATCTTTTGAGTGATAATTTATCTCTTTTTCGGCCTCACAATACTAACATTACAAAAAAGGAAAACATTGGAGTCATCTTTAAGTTCTTTTTAGACTCTCTAAACATGAAAAGATTGTCAAGCGACCTTGTTCTCTTCACGCTCATTAAAGTATTTGAAGAAAATGTCTATTGAGTGATAGTTTATCTCTTTTTTGGTCTCAACCGACTACTTTATGAAAAAGGAACCGAGAAATTTCTCTTTTAAGTGTTTTTCCTAGACTCTATAATCATGAAAAACCTTCGAGTTTTCTATCTTTGGACTTGTTAAACAAACATCGATAGGCCCATACAGGACTGAACCCTTACTTCTTCCAGTTCACTAAACAAAGGAAGAGGGACTTACCGAAGGTAAGTTATATCGAGCATGTGTTACCCTCCTTGAGCTCGTTAAATCAAAAGGAGGTACTCATCTATCTGGATGGGGGAAAAATTGAAAGAAGCAAGCCAACCAATTTTTGAGAACATTACCAAGTAACTCTTAGAGTCGCCCTTGAACATGGAACTTTGTCTTTGAGCACATCTTAATCCTTCAAACCTCTACACTAAACCAATCCTATGAGTTTTTTCTTACTCCTTTGGGTCACCTGATGAAAGTCACAATATCCACTGCATCATCATGTTTGGGTCCATGTCATGTTTCTGTTGTTGTGCCTCAGTGTTCAAGGAAGGTATCCCCCTTGAGATTTAGCCATCACAAATATCTTGTCTCAATACCCATGTTAGTCCATGTTCATTTGATCTACCAATTACATCCCTGTGTCTGTTTCATGTCATTGATTGGGGATACATGAAGGCCCTCCTTCGACGAGTCTATTCTTGTCGACTTCAACACATTATCTAGGAACTAGACTTAGAAACCAATTAGTACTTTGGGACCTACATGCCTCAATGGTAGGCCTCCTCACGTTTGATAGTGGGTTTACATCATTGACCTCTGATCAGATGATTCCACAGATGTTCGACTTCATCTCATCTATTCACATTCATTGGAATGTACTAGGGTACCTTGGGAATCATTGACATCAATGGTGATTTCCCTTGCGCTTGTTAACAGTTTACATCATTGACCGGTAATCAAGTAGCTTCTGCCATGTTCGACATCAGGACGTCTATTCACATGGTTAGATTCATACTACATTAGGATCGGTAAGAAGAACCTAGGTTGAGTGATCACTCTGATATGTACTTTGCCTAGGTTGCAACAAAATTTCTCTTGAACAATGACACATATATTGTCACATAGATCCACTTTGTATTGGTTATGGCTATGTCTTGTCATCTTGTAGATCCATTGTGTATTATTCATGGCTACGATCAATTTAGGTCATAGGAGTATAGATCCACACTATATCCTCCATGGCTATACCTTTTATCAATATAATTATGGATCCGCAGTGTATTTTATGGCGGCCATATCTTGCAAGTCTTGATCACCCAAGCATAGGTATGCCTGCCTGTTGACGGGCGAAATTGACTGCTCATCAACTGGAGGAGTGAATCTGGTCCGGGGTTGTCTAAGTAACCCAAGCCGTTTGGATTAATTCACTCCGACGGGTTTAGTGGCTCCGTTGGCTAATCTAAGTTCTAAAGAAAGAAAAATAACTAAAGAAAATACAATGCTCAATAAAGAAAAATCACTAAAATCTATATGTACATTTAAATATATATGTGTACAATTTATTTAAATAATGTGATCAATAACTTTATATACAAGCTATACAAAATGCGATTTTTAATTTAAACCCGTAAAAATCAAATGTGAATTAGTTACTTTAACAACAGTAATAAAGAGAGTGAAAATACTATTTAATTTTTTTTTGGTTTATTTTCTTAGATGTATACACTCATGAAATAAAATATTAAACTGCCTAATTGAAAAGGAAATAATATATAGTAGAAAATGTTCTATATATAGGAAGCTTCTATATTCAACAAACTAATGAAATCAAATAACAGGCTAACCTGTTATTGCATCCAATGTCTGTTCGATATTGAATATCCAGCCACCTTTATCTGATGAAGTAAACCTGCTACAGATCTTGAGATTGCACCTAATAAATGAGGAACGATAATGCTGGAGATTGAATTTATAATAACATAACATATAATAGATGCAGTCACAATAATCTTATAATTTGCAAGTAATTACGATGAAACAATTCTTCTTGTAAGAACTTGCATGTAAATATTCAACTGAAATTAAAGATAAATCTCCTAATTTAAATTGAATAAAGGATAATTGTGTGTTATATCTGAGACACAATATATGGGAAGTATGTGAAAAGTATTATCTCAAATAACAATAAATCATGCAGATGAAAGGCTATCATCATCTATCATCGTATTAAGATAAGCAAAACTTAAATTAAAATATGATACAAAAAGATAAAGTTGTAATATATTATGTGTCATTCAAGTCTGTATATAAATATCCATACTCTCGCTCTAGGCCAAGATGATCAAATGTTTACAAAATGATATGTTTATATAGGTTTCAGGAAACATAATTGTTTCCTGTTAATAAGATCAAGTTGATTTCAAAAATAATGGGGGATGCAACCACCCTGATTTCACTGAATATTAAAAACTACCAACAGTCTAATCTGTTTACTCAAAATACAAAAATGATATGGCTGGGAGATCTCAAAAAGTGCCTCATCTCATCTTGGAAATCATAGGCTCCTTAATTATCCTAAAAACAAATGAAAATAAGTATATCTCATATATGTTTTCAATTATCAAATCAAACAACTCAAATTTTCTTAACTGGCTATAGAATATTGCGATTTTATAGCTAGTTATAATAGCAAATGCAATCATATTTTATTAAATAAAAAAATCATACTAATATTAATAAGAAAAATAGTTTTATCCAATCAAATCGAATATCCTAACTTAAGACTGACACAATCATGCTAAAAATTAAAAATATCATACCTCAAATCATGAAATCAAAACGTATCAAGAAATTTTGGAATTAACGATAGCTGTTATTGCCACTACGTTTTTGAAAATGACACGACCTAGAGTTTTCCAGCACTTCTCCTTCCCTTGGATAATGGATTCATGTCTGTTGTTTTCATATGTCAACGCATCAACTTGGTTTGTTAAAGACTTGAGTCGTGACTACAGCAGTGGAACATTGGTATAGTACCTGTCGATCCACGATCGACACACATCACATTGTGACTGTAAAGAATTTTCATTAGCACTAACAAAATTATGGGTCGGAGAATCCTCTATGTGAATGGTAGACTTATCACAGAGCTAGATGCCAAGAAATTCTTGGTTGTCCTTTAGACAAGGAGGCATATTGTTAACATAGTCATAGGGTCGTTCAGGGTATAGCTCGAATGACTCAAGGTCCTCTTCAACCAGGAATTTATCAATTTCTGAGTCTGAATCTTCACTCACTTCAATCGTGTTGATTGTTTCTGTACGGGGTTTCATTTTATTTCTAACACATCAAGAAATTAAACGACCAATTATTTTGTTCTTGAAATTGACATCAACACTGCCTCTTAGCTTCTTCCCTGTAGGTTTCTTAATAGTTTTAGTGCAATCCTTTGGATGTGTAACTGGTCGACTGTCCTGTTGTGACATTAGGGTAGCTCGAGGGTTGTTTATTAGGAGAAAAATAACAGGCCTGGAGTGGTGGAGAAGAGGTCATAGGGTTCACAAGGGTTTCCACAATGACTGACTTATCTACCTGTCCCAACTCATGGTTACCAAAACCATTTCGTGTAATGAACGCATCCCAACAGTCATTTTGTGACTATAACTAGTGCATGAGGATGATTTTAATCAGACCATGATGAAATAAACTCAAATATGACCTATGTTTCCTAAACCGTTTACCCATTTTATATAGACTTATGAATAGGTAGTAAGGCATATTCAACGAAAAACTAATAAAACTCATAAGAAGGCATAGATGATATAGGAAAAAAAGTCTGAATCGACCCTCATATGTGATGAATTTCTTCACTACAACAAGTGAATCATGCCACCTAGGTTTCAAGAATGAAATTGGCATACCTCGGTCGCAGCTGGCTATTTTTCGTGAGATAAACAGTAACGTCCAAGGGACCTCCTCCACTTTCGCATTCTTGAACCATTTCTGACCTACTACAGGAAATCACGTGGCTTGGCTTAGTAACTCTTCTGTTACTTATAATTTCACATCACCGATCTTTCCCTAAAACCATCAAAGGTTAAGGAAAAATCTTGGGCGAACTGAAGGTTAAAACCCTGAAATTGTTCGATGAACAAACATCAACCATTCCTTTCCAAATCCTCCCTAGTGTTATCATACGAGAGTAGGGTCTTAACGCCATTCAGTTCGACCCTTACCACTGGAGCCATGCTGAATGGATGGGTAATTAACACACATCACACAGGTATGGTTTGCAAAAATGAAACAGAGCCAAAGCCCTGAGCCTTATCAATACATGTTGTGATAATTCAAACGACGGGCAAGGTGTTAATCACAACACGTGTGAGAAAATTCGTGAAGCCCGAGACCATTCTCAGGAGTAATGGCACTCTGTACTATGTATGCCACCTTGGCATTGGGTACATGCTAGCACCAGAGTACTTTAAAACATAGTGCGTGCATCAAAAATTTGACTGCAAAAATAGGTGAGTTTACAAAAATTGAATAGCCAAAGGTTTCATAAAAGAAATATGATCAAACATCAAACCAAAATTAATACAAAAATCGAATATAAATTGATGGGGGTCTTTCATTCAAACAACCATAAGTTTCTTAGGCACTCTTAGAATCGAAAGGGTCACAAACAATGAGAGCGATATGCTCATAGCAAGAAACCATAATTCTGTAATAAATCACATGCTTTTAATGAAATTTTAAGACAAAATAGTAACGATAGTTGCAAGTTTTCATGCTTTCAGTCATGAAAACGAAGCATGAATAGATGGTAGGTAAAATGCGATGATTTACAACTTTCGTTTAGAGAAATGGTTATGAAGAATAATAAAATTTCATAGACCTTGTGTAGGCAGCTTATAAAAATAATAATTATATAATCGTTGCCAACACTGCCTTGGGTTTGAAACGTGTCATAATATTTGTTGGATGTTTTGTGTGAAACTTCTACTAGGTTCTCCAAGTCGACACCCTTTCTTTAAATATTTGTAAAGTGTTTCGGCCATCATTCTCTCTTCCGACCTCACACTTTAGGGGGCATTCTGTTACACATGAAATTTTCACACCTAGGTACCTCGCCCTAAGTGTCGTAAAGTGTCATATAAGTGTCGCATACACCCTGACACCATGGAATAACCTATGTCACAATCCCTAATCAATGTGGAG
>ML801065.1:90622-114615 GCA_009831015.1 Picea engelmannii
TAAGCTCGGTTCTTTGCCAGGAAGATTGCACTCTGACTATCACAATTTAATCTCACTACTTGTTGTACCAACCCAACACCTAAACACAATCTTTGTAACCATACTACCTCCTTCTTGCATGAGTGGATGCCATGTATTCAACTTCTGTAGTTGAGAGTGCCACTACATCTTATATTTTGCGCATCCAAGTGATTACTCCTCCAAATAGGTTAAGCACATACCCACTTGTAGATATTCTATGATCCAAATCTGCAGCCCAGTCTGCATCAACAAAGCCATGTATGTCCACCACTCTGTCCAATCCTGGTCTTCCTTGGTAGCACAATCCATAACTGGTGGTGCCACGAAGACACCTGAAGACCCTCTTTAGTATTGTCCAATGCTCCTTCCCTAGTTTTGACATATACCTGCTCAAAATTCCCACTACATGTGCAATGTCTGGTCTAGTACAGACCATTGCATACATCAAATTGCCAACTGCACTAGCATACAGAGCATGGGACATGTCCTCTTCTTCTTCATGTGTCTTGAGACACTGATCTGCAGATAACTTTACACCTATAGGAATAGGAACCTTGACCAATTTACTTCCATGCATATTAAACCTTTCCAATATTGTCTCAACATATTTTCTATGATTCAACTAGAGTTTCATGTTTGCACGATCTCTTTTAATCTCCATTCCTAGAATGAGGTTAGCAGCACCGAGATCCTTGATGTCAAATTTGGAGGATAGATGTGATTTCACCTCCTTGATGACATCCATATTATTTCCTACCAACAACATGTCATCAACATACAACACTACATAAATGAAGTGATTACCATCCTACTTGGAATATACACAATGATCAATCCTTCTTCTTACAAATCCCAATCCAAGGATGTATGTGTCAAGCTTTTGGTACCACATCCTAGGTGATTGCTTTAGACCATATAGTGACTTCTTTAGCTTACAGACCAATTCTTTCTTTCCCTTCACTGCAAAGCCTTTTGCCTGCTTCATGTAGATTTCTTCTTCCAGATCCCCATGTAGGAATGTTGTATTCACATCCATTTGTTCCACTTCAATATATAAAGCAACAACAATAGATAAAAGAAATCTAATAGAAGTTAACTTAGCAACAAGAGAAAAAATATCACCAAAGTCAATTCCCTCTACCTAGGAATAACCTTTTGCTACTAACCGAGCTTTGTATTTCTCTAGTTTACCTTGTGCATTAAACTTCTTCTTGAACAACCATTTGCTACCAACCGATTTGCTTCAAACTGGCAACTCAACTATATCCCATGCCTCATTCTTATACAAGGCATCCATTTCTTCAACCATGGCCTTATTCCAGAGTTTACTATCCTCTAAATTCATTGCTTCCCTGATAGTTCTGGGATCATCATCAATAATAGATAAAGAAAAATTAGAATGAAAATCAGGTGAACTATACCTTTCTAGTTTCCTTCTATCTCTCACTGATCTCCTCAATACTGGGGTATGAGGTTCTTCTTCTTCTTCTTCTACTTCCTCTTCTTCAGATGATTTAGATTTTGCATCATCCAACCCAAGCTCTATTTTCTCAAGTTCATCTTGCACGGGTAGGAATACATATTTGGACACATCTTTTACCTCTCTGAAAAAAACATCTCGACTGTAAACAATTTTCTTGGTTTCTGGGTTCCAAAGCTTATAACCTTTCACACCATATTTATAACCAATAAAGATACACTTTTCATCCTTTTTATCCATATTACTTCTATTTTTCTTTGGAACATGTACATAAGCATCACAACCAAACACTCTAAGATGTTGAACAGAGGGTTTCTTTGTAGATCATACCTCATGTGGAGTTTTATCATCCAATGATGATAAAGGTGATCAATTGACCATGTAACATGCTGTACCCACTGCCTCTGCCCAGAATTATTGTCCTAACTCGGCACCGCTGAGCATGCTCTTTGTTTTTTCCATCAGTGTCTTGTTCATCCTTTCTGCAACTCCATTCTACTAAGGAGTGTATGGAGTAGTCTTCTGCCTTTCTATGCCACACTTCTTACAGAATTCTTCGAATTCATTTCCGCAGAATTCTCCACCATTATCTGTTCTCAATACCTTTATTTTCTTCTCTGTTTGATTTTCTACCAGAGCCTTAAACTCGTTAAATTTATTAAATACCTCATATTTCTTTCTAAGAAAATAAATCCATGTGTTCCTTGAAAAATCATCTATGAATGAAATGTAATACATAGATTTACCTAGGGATGGAATAGGAACAGGTCCAAACACATCACTGTGTATCAACTCTAAGATCCCCTTTGCTCTTGTAGCACCAGATGGGGATCTTACTCGATTCTGTTTACCATATCTACAATGTTCACCATATCTGCAATGTTCATAGAAATCAAAATCCAGAGTGCAATGAAACATACCTTCAACCATGCCTTTACCATGTAGTGTTCGAAGGCCCTTTTCTCCAATATGCCCCAGTCTTTGATGCCACAACATGGTCTTCTTTTCAGGGGCGATATTGGTCTTGTCTTGTTTATTTGTCTATTCAAGGACAACAAAACTGTTACACCCATTAATATAAGTGCTTCCCAACAACTTGTATAGAGTTCCACACCGAACTCCCCTCATCAACACCGTTGCTCCTCGTACCATCTTGCAAGTGTTCTTTCCAAATATAGTATCCAATCCTGCATCAACCAACTTGCTTATAGATATTAGGCTCCTGGAAAGTTTTGGAATGTGCAGAACCCCAGGGAGTGTTTTAATCCTTCCATATTTTAGCAACAACTTAGCCCTTCCACATCCCATGATTTTTTCTATCGATTCATCTCCTAGGAATACATCACCACCATCATATTTTTCATATTCAGAGAACCACACCCTGTGAGGAGTCATACGGTATGACACACATGATTCGATCAACCATACATCACGGTTTGCATGTGTACTTGTAGATGCCGGGTAAACATCACCTCCTTCTTCAGTGGAGTTTTTCGCCTCTGTGGAAGAGGTACTATCAGATCCCTTTGGTTTTTCAACCTTCTTAGACTTGCAATATTTCTTATAATGCCCTATTTTACCACACTTCCAACATTTCCTCAAATATTTTCTTGGAGACTTAGATCTACCTATAGATTTAGATCTCCACCCCGAAGGATTACCAGGGTTCCTGTCTTGGGTACGCCCTCTTACAAATAAAACATATGTGTTGTGACCATCCATGCTTTTTCACCTCATCTCTTTAGATAACAAGAATGCAACTACATCCTCATACTTCAATGTAGATTGAGTGGTACTACCTATTGTTACAACCAGATTATCCCAAGAGTCTGGCAAAGAACATAAAAAAGTAATACACTTATCTTCTTCTGCAATCATAATATTATCAGAGCCAAGTTGACTTACCAGAGTATTAAAGGAATTTAGTTGTTCTGTCACAAAATCTCCATCTTCCATCCTAAGATGATACAGCTTCTTTCGAAGAAACAACTTGTTTACCAGGGACTTTGATTGATACAAATTCCCCAACTTATCCTATAGTTCCTTGACTGTTGATTCTCTTGAGACATTCAACAACATCGAATCTTCCAGACAGAGTCAAATAGTACTCCTTTCTCTTCTGCCCAACTTCTCCCAATCTTCCTTCTACATACCAGTAGGTGATGTACTAGTAGTTTGTACACTAGTAGGCTGTGTACTAGTCATCTGTGTGCTGGTAGGCTATGTACCAGCCGACGGTGTACCAGGATCCACAACGATCCATTGTTCTTTGTCTACAAGAAGGTCCTCCATCTTCAGCTTCCATAGCTCAAAGTTTTTACCATTGAACTTATCTATCTCGTTTCTAGAAGAAATCACCATTCCTCTTTCTGCACTCAAATCACCACTGCAAAAGATCCCACTAAACCCAGGTTTATCACAGACCCAAAATAAACTTGATATATCAAGATCGAGGCAAACCCTCAACAATAACAACGTACCTCTGAAGCCAAAAATGAGCTCAAATACGACATGTCATTTTTAAACCTGCAAAGTAAAGTAATGCATATAGATTCTTAAGCAAACCAAAAATTAATCAATGGCTCATTCACATAGTACACAGAGATTTATACCTAAAACCCTCAACCGAGAAAACCTTTCTTATATTCATTATATCAAATTTCACCATTCAGTATACAATATATACAATGTTTTTAGGTATTTCGTAGATACCAAAACCCTAATCCCTAAAACCGGGATTATTTTTAGTAAACCGCTAAAAATAGAAAAATACGCTAAAAATAGCAAAAAACACCCAAAAAAAAATTTCGAGGCATTACCCCAAACCCTGTCGGCCCCAGGCTACGCCCGATGCTGAACATTGCGCATAACCAGGGGGGGCATACCTACCCCCCCTGGGACCCCCCTAGGAAAGCACCCGATGCACATGACACAAACAAAGCACTACTACAAGGGATTGTCAGACGCAGTTGTCATATCTGACATGCTCACACACACACACACATGCAAAGAATATAACACATACCCAACAACAATTAGAGAGACTCCTTGATTCCTTCAGAAATCTAACAAATCTGCTAACACATTGACCTGTCAAGCTGCATGGAATTAAAGAAGCTTCCAAATACGTTGGAGAATCTAACAGGACTGCAACACATTGACTTCTCAAGTTGCATTGAATTAAAGCAACTTCTAATACACCGTGATATAATGTTAGAAAGCATATCTATAGAAGAGAAATATAATTAGGTTTAAATTATCATGTGATAATTCTACCATTATGAGGGGCTCACTTCTCCTTTTACGAGGGGTTATTGATACCGAAGCAATTGAACAATAACCTCCATCCCATTTTCCCGATTTATTTCAACCAATTATAGATATAGGGCCAACTGAAACGCTATGGCCAACTGAAACGCTATGGCTCCCAGTTCTTTTTCCCAAGCTCTTTAATAATTAAAAAATTGTTTTTTTTGTTATTTTATCCATGTAATGACAAAAAAGACCATTACCATTATTGAATATTAAAGTTTTTGTTTTTGTTGTGTTCAAATATTCCATGCATAACAACACTTGTTATGCTAGTCTTAACAAGCTTAAACACTTGTCCTACCAAGATGAAACATGGCTCTTTTTTAAAGTTAAGATTTCTATTGGATGGAAGGTGGAAAAGGTAATGCATGAATAGAACCAAACTATTTAATGTGTTGTTCAATTCCATAAAGGAAAACTTCAATGCAATAAGATGTCATCAATGAAAGTAATCAGCTATGTTCAGGGGCTAGAAAAACAAGTTAAAGATATTCGAGTGGACATATCCTTGCTACAATCACCTTGGTAAAATTCTTCTTAAGTATGTACAACCAACATTGCTCCATCAAAAATCTCATTCTATGCCACACCAGGATAGAAAAGAGGAATACAATATTCGTTTATCAAAGACTGGCAAACGAATGAGTCTCTTATATAAGATCAACTTCTCATGTGACTATTATAACCTTAGTTATAACTTGCTAGATCCTGATCAAGATTTGTTTCTCTGGTGGAGAAATAATGTCATTGTTGTTTTGTCAAAACGTTTGGCCTAAACGACAGTGAGCTCAATCTGCACTAGCTATTATAGGTAAAGGGAATCTAGTGGGTATTATGGACAAAGAGGCATTATTGCATGCCTTATGCACACCCTCTGCAAACCTCTCTGGATTGAATTCGTTGGCATCTTCTCCCCATAATTCCTTGTTGTGATGGATGGTGATCATGGGGATCCACACAGACATCCCCTTCGACAGCTCCAGATCACCAATTTTCACATTCTTGAATGTCTGTCTTGGCAGCAACGATGCTCGTGTGTACAGTCTCAATGACTTGTTCAGTACCATTCCCAACTGCATGCATGGAATAATTGAAAAGATGAGAAAATATGCATTCACAAAAATTAACATAATGCTATAATGTCGTGTTAATTTCAATTTTGATCCCAAATTGGAATAAGTACCACTAGGCTTTTGAAACCTCTTTGTGCATAATAGATCCAGACAATATTCACACATTTTAAGAAAAATTGCATTCACAAAATTAACATAATGCTATAATGTCATGTTAATTTCAATTCTGATACCAAATTGGAATAATTACCATCAGGCTTTTGAAACCTCTTTGTGCATAATAGATCCAAACAGAGTGAATATAAATATGGGGTAGATTAGATGAACTACAGGTTCCTTTCAATTTTTTTTTGGAATAAAGCTACAGGTTAAATCTTTGAATTTCTTAGAGAATTACGGAAAGGAAGAATAAAATTCGACAATATTTCATCATCAACCACCTTGGAGGCCAGGACTTGAACTCAGTTCAGTCATTTTCCATCATGTTCCACCTAAAGAACTAGCATTTTCAACCAAATAGTTCATTTAAGACAAATCTCCAGTAGTCTCATGAAGCCATATCGCTTCCCAAAGAAACTTATCTTGCAGAGCACAACTACACCATCATCAGTAAGAATAATACCCACAAAACAAGTACCATCCCAAATAGAGGAGGTGAGGTAGGACATCTTGTCATGCATGTGGAGGTCATGGAAAATGCTACTAGTGAGGCTTATTTCATAGGGGAGAATGGAATAGAGGACACAACAACCATCGACAGTGAGATTGTCGGGCGAGAATAAATACTTGAAGTGGTGGAAGAAGAAATACAATATGACTCATCAAATACCACCATATTTGTTTATTCTGAGAAAGGTCAACAATAAAAACAATATCTCCTATGCACTACCTAGGTTGAAGACAAGGATGGCCTTCTTGCTGAAACACAGAATGACACATTTGTTTAATTCACTCTCAATATTAGTTGTGAGAGACATAAAAGTGACAAAGCAGATAGAGGCGGTGAGGCACATAACAACTCTCATGGATGAGGCAATGGGTGTTAAGCACTAGGTATAATGGAGGAGGCGGTGGTTGTGAAGAGGTGAGGGGGTGAGCCTCAACTGCACCAAAAAATTGACTACCAAAAACTTTGACCTTGACTGCACCACCTCAACTACCAAAACCTCGACTCCACCTTTGTTGTGTCAGAGTGAGCCAAAATGACAATTGATAAAATTTTGTTATTTTTAATTTATTTTTTAACTAAAACAATTTTGAAAAAGATATTGCATACACTAAGGGATTAAAGTCCCATCAGGTATCAATTAACCAATAAAAAAAATCGATTGATAAAATTTAATAAATATGGAAAATGTTTTTCTTACAAAATAAATAAAGTTAAAATGAATAATACCAAATCTGTAAAAAAAAACACTAGAACTGACTATGTAATAATTAAAATGCACCAATTAATAATTAAAATGAACCAACTAATTGGTGATCGACTATCGTTGACCATTATCAGAAAGCTATAGTCCCTTCCCGGAGGTAGGGACTAATAAACTTGACTTAGTACATGAATCCTAAAGTTCAACTATAAAACTACCTATAAGTTGTAACCCATCTTGAAAATCAACTTGAATTTGTTAAATGGGAAAGATCGGCATCGAATGGTCTTCTTACTACTCATTCTTCACCTTCATGTAATATTTCCAGGTTGTGTTTTTCCATACCATTTGTCTTATTTATAAGAAATGGAGTCAAAGGGTAGTTATAAATCCTCTCCAACAATACAATATACTTGCATTACATAGMAAAATCATAACATATCTTATAAATAACCTCATATATTTTAATGACTAGCATTATGGAAATTATGGTGGGACTTTTCAAATAATCATCCCAYGGTATTAGCCAAATTCTTAWTSGTGTTGCTTCAACCAAGTTACATSATCTCATAATCAATAGGCAACTTTTGCAACTTTTTTCCCACTCCACTATCTCACCCTACCATAATTTTGTCATGCTAGAATCACTTTGTTATTTTTCTTCTTCATTGAGGGATACCAGAAATAAATCCTTGCACTTACATGAAWTTTAATCATATGAAATCCACTTTTGGTCTTTTATGAATAGGATCACATAGCARTAAAACCAACGAAATCAAAATAAATGAAGAAATAAAACACAGAATAACACAATACAAGAGAGACAACAAGATATGTGGTTGACCCAATATGGGCTACATCCATGAAGAAAAAATCATTCCTTCCTTTATTGTGTCCAACATGAGGAAGGGATAATACCTACAACACATTTTCTGCAATGTTCCCTTCACTCTTATCACAATTTCCTCTCTTATTCACAATACTCTCTCTCATTATTGTTTTAACTTCACCATTACAATACAATATATAGGATCCCAGGGAATCCAAAATATCTAACATATTTAATTGGTTTATATTACAAAATTAATTCATTAACCATAATTATAAAACCATGAGATGGAAAACATGTGCTAAAACTGCCCAAAATGGATGCAAAAAACTACAGATTGTTTTTTCTTGGGGGCTCCATCCCTGAATCCCTGGACAGGGGATGTTGTCTCCCCTGCCCACTACACCTGGTGCAATGTAGCAATGCATGGGGATAATCATGCAAATAATATGAAAAACAAAACCCATAAGGGATTGGGATCCAAATGTGGTTGAAACTAGACCTTTGAATCAAGAAGATAATTAGTCTCCACAACAACTAATCTCCCACTTGGAAACTAATCACAACAACTCCACTGCTACTGCACTTGCTAAACTTTGGTCTAAATTTGGACCTATAATTTTTCTCATATTTTCCATCATGCATGAAGGACAACTAAAAATAAGTAGGAACACAGTTTCTCCATGGTTACTCTCTTCATTAACATGTCTACAAAATTCTAGCTAGTGTGTATGTTTTCCAGCTTTAATTGTCCATATTCCAAAAATGATCATATGAAATCATCCTGAGATATACATTTTTAGTCTTATAATGGAAAGTTGATTTCTTTGAAATATAAATTGAACTTTGGTTGTCACTGTAAAACCTGTTATTCTCTTTTTTCTTTCCTATTTCCTTCATAAACCTCTATAACCAAATCATCTCTTCACTAGCCTCTGTAACAACAACATACTCTTCTTCCATTGTTGAAAGTGTAACAATTTTTTTTCAATTTAAAAATACAACTTACGATTGCTCCACCTACAATAAAACCATACCTTGTGGTGCTCCTCCTATTATTTATATAACCTTCCATATTTGAATCAACATATCCATGTAGAATAGTGTTTGAACCTCTAAAGCATAATTCATGAGTAGTATTACCTCTCAAATACCTGAGAATCCACTTTAGTTCTTTCCATTGCTCTTTACTTGGATTTTTACTATACCTTCTCACAAATCCCATTGCATGTGAAATATCTAACCTTGTGCACACCATTGCATACATCAAGATGCCAACTGCTAATGAGTATAGAACCTTTGACATGTAGTCTATGTTCTCCCGTGTCTTGGAACAAATCTCCTTAGTCAGTTTGAAATGGATTACTAAAGGTGTACTAACTAGTTTTGCATCCTGCATTTTAAACATTTCTAATGCCTTCTCTATGTACTTAGCCTAATACACAATTAATTTGTGATTTTCCCATCTCCTATTATTCTGATACCAAGGATTTTCTTTACAATACCCAAATCCTTCATCACACATGAATTATCTAATTTTATTTTGAGCATATTTATATCCTACATGTTAGACCCTACAACAAGCATGTCATCTACATACAATAACAAGATAATATCATTGTCATTATCTAGTCTTTTAAAATAAACGTAGTGGAAAGAATGACATCTATTATAACCTTGTTTTTTCATAAACCTATCAAATCTCAAATACCACTTCCTCGGAGCCTGTCTTAGGCCATAGAGGCTCTTCTTCAACCTTCATACTAATGTATTCTTCCCTTTGATCTCATAATCCTATGGTTTCTACATATAAATATATTCCTCTAAATCCCCATGGATAAAATATTTATTTACATCTAACTATTCAAAATGAAAATATTCTATTGCCACTAGATATAAAATGGTTCTAATTGAAGTCATTTTAACAATAGGAAAAAATATTTCATCAAAATTTATACCTTTCTTTTATGCAAATCCCTTTACAAGTTACAACAAGTTTTCCATTGTACCTCTTTTTTCCTCCATATTCTTCCTTCAATCTATATACCCATTTATTTTGCAATGTTATTTTACCTACATAGGAAATTGAATGGAGTCCCAAGGAGTCCATCTCCCCTTTCATGCCTTGCTCCCACTTATTTCTAGTTTCTACCTGCAATGCTTCTTCACATCTTTTTGGTTCACCATAATTAGTCAATAATAAATAATATAGTGAAGGTGAGTATCGTTAGGGGGTCTACCGAACTTGGTAGATCTTCTAAAAATACTTTTAGGAGTTTTAGGTGCATGCTTTTGCTATTATTGTTGTTGAACATTTTCATTTTCTAGAATTTCATTTTCTGTGATTTCATCAAGCATTATGTATTTTGTGTTTTCCTTTTTCTATTTATTTCCCTCCGACTGATCTTTGCACATGATATTCTCATTGAATACCACATATATACTCCTAATTATTTTGTGATTTTCATAATCCCATGAGAAATAACCAAAATAATTAACTCCATGTCCAATAAAAGTACATTTCTTATATTTTTCCTCAAGATTTCTTCTATTTTATCTATCAATATGGACAAATGTTTCACAACCAAAATTCTTCAGAAATGAGTATTTCACGTTTTTACATGTCCATGGCTCCTCTGAAATTCCATCATCCAAGGAAATTGAAGGCCTTCTATTTATTAAGTAAAAAAAAATATCCATAACTTCTTCCAAAAACTTTTAAGGGCAATACTGCATGTAATCTCATAATCCTTGCACACTCCATGATTGTCATATTCATCCTTTATGACACACCAATTTTGTTGTGGTGCTCCTGAAACCATTTTCTCTCTACGAAACCCATGATATGAATAGTAAATATCAAACTCCTTTCTATAGTATTCACCGCCATTGTTTAATCTATGTCACTTCAACTTGTTCTTCGTCTAATTCTCAGCCAAAGCTTTATGTTTCTTAAAAGTATAAAAAAATCATATTTTTTTCAAATGCATTAAGTCTAAGTTTTCCTATTCACATCATCAAAGAAATTAACAAAATAATAAGAGCTACCAACAAATGATACCTGAAACAATCCCCATACACTTTTATGGACAAGCTATAACTTTTCACTCTTCCTTTTCTTCTCAACTTTGAGAAATCTAACTCTCTTTTGTTTTCCATAAACAAAGTGCTCATAGAAATCCAAATCAACCTTCTTCAATTCTAGTAACAAGTTCCTTAAGTGGAGAATATTCATCCCCTTCTCACTCATGTTCCCAAGTCCATGATTCCATAATGTTGTATCCACTCCTATATAAACTAAAGAAATATAAGAGTCAACATTATCAATACATAAATATAAAGTACCTACCTTCTATATATTTTCTATTATTAATGATCCTTTAGTGACCTTGCATGAATTGTCTGTAAATGTAATTGTACAACCTTCACTTTCCAACCGTCCTACTAAAATGATATTTCTTCTCAAACAAGAAACATGCTTCACCTCTTTCAACAACCATTGGTTTTCATTTTGTAGTTGTATCTGTATCTCACACTTTCCAACAATTTTACATGGTTCATCATCACTCAAATAAACATATCCAAAATCACCTTGAACATAGTCTTGAAAATATTTCCTATGGGGTGTGGCATGAAATGAAGCGTATAAGTCTACCACCCAAGAATCAATAATATTATATMATGAAAGGATTAAAGAATCTTGCAACACATCACCTGCTACATTTTCTTCTTGATTATTGTCATGTTTTCCATCTCCTTATTTTTCTTTTCGAGACCAACAATATCTCTTCAAGTGTCTTTTYTTCCTGCAATGCCAACWCTCTAGATTCCCTATGGATTTGTATCTACCCTTATTATAATTCCCATGGTTCCCTAGGTTGTTTCCTCTCTCCCTTTGTCTTCCCCTATTTTCCACAGTCAAAGMATTACCCAATCTCTCACTTGTTCTTTTCCATTACATTTCCTTGCTATGGATARCACCAACAACATCRTCAAACTTTAAATTGTTTGAACTAGATATATAATTACTCATAGCCATGACCAAGACATTACATATTTCTAGAAATGATAACAAACTCAAAATATCCCTAACATCATCATCAAATTTTACTCCTATACAACTTAACTAACTAGTGACTATGTTAAACTCATTTAAATGACCAACAACAAACCCACCTTCTGACATCTTCATATTAAATGAATGCTTCATAAGAAACACCTTGTTGGAGGTTGAGGCTTTTTTGTATGTTTTATCCAATTCCTTCATTAGATATTTTGTTGTCCTTTCTTATGAAATGTTGAAATCCATCAACGTTGCCAGACATAGTCGTGTTGTTCCTAGTGCCTTTCTATCAATAATGTCTCTTTGTTTTTTCTTCATAGTCATCATATTATTTACTATTACACCCCAATGGTAGTAAAATATTCTTCTAATATATATATATTCTTCCCACTTCATCTTCCATAGATGGTCGTTTTGGTCATTAAACTTATCGACCCTAAAATTTCCTTCTTCCTTATCTCTCACTCGAAATAGGAACCCTCCTTTCTTATGATTTTATCAGCCAAATATACTTTTTTCTCTAATACCAATTGTTGTAAATAGGATCATGGAGAAATTCAATTAAATAAATGTCAAAATAACACATATAAGAACACAATAAAAGAGAGATATCGATATACATGGTTCACCCAATATGGGCTACATCCATGGAGAAAAAATCATTCCTTCCTTTATTTCATCTAGAAAAATGGAGGGATAACACCTAAAACACGTCCACTGCAGCCTCCTCTTCACTCTCTTACAATATCCTCTCTTAGTCAAAATAATATCTCTCATTATTGTTTTAACTTCACCATTATAATACAATATATAGGATTATGTGACATCCAAAATCCCTGATCCATTGACTTGGATTAGATACAAAACCATGTACCAAAACCACCCAAAATAATTTTCTCAGTGGCTCCTCCCCCCTCATTGTGCCTTGCGCAACGTAATAGTGCATATGACTAATCATGCAAAGAATATAACACAAACCCCTGCCACAGACTGGGATACAAATGCAGATGAAAAAATAATAAGGAAGATAATCAGGCTCCACAACCAACATGGTATTGGGAACATCAAGGCACTTCTCCATCAAAATTCTCAAGGGGGTATGATTACAATCAAAATCAATGCAATGGTTCCCTCTATAATTTCTAGAGTGGACAATGGGTGGACCACATAAAAAAATGGGTGCTAAATTTTGTGCCTTGAATAAAATATATTTCTTGATAAATGATGCACATCATACAACTAATGTATCCATTATTCCTCTTCACTATAAGACTTTGGATTCCATCAACCTTCCTTGGATATTTTTCCACAGGGAAAGTGTCTATCAATAAACCTATCAAAATTTGTATTAATTTCATGAAGAACCTTATGAGTGGGTGTTCACATGATAGGATAGATAAAAAAATGCATCTGTAAAATGAGGGAAGAATGGTAATGTTTTTCCCAAATATTAGATCTTTTTCATTTGTAAATAGTCATATTTTGTCAATGATATGTGTTATTTTGAGAATGAAATGAATGTGAAGATATAACAATAAAATACATAGAAGATTTGCAAGAAACACATAGAGATACACTAATAGACAATTTATTTTAATGAACGAAATGTACAAAACTGTAAAATATAGAGAGAATGACTCTCTAGAATGGTAGCATCTTATATCCGAGAAGAGATGTGAAAAATATGTTCATTCAAAAGAAGAAGGTGTTTACAATGAGGCTCCAAAGGCCTTTTTAACATAAAGAAAATCCAAAACCCTTGTTGGAGAAATTTCCATTTTCGACACACTAGTTCAGTGGGACTTAACTAGCTAGTTCTATTTTAGACTTTCTATTAGACCATCACTATTATGCATTCATGCATTCCTAAGGAAAGGTAATTTCTTGATTGATTTTCTTAATTATGGAATGTTCCTTCCAATATATGAGTGTATTCCACTCATTCATTGTATCACAATGATCATCGTTGATTATTTCATTGGAGTAGTGTGAATATATTTTCTCATTCTTCCATATTGAATCTCTTGTCCTTTCTTGATAAACTTTGTTTGTCCTTTCTTTATATATATCTCCTGTGTAGGTTGCGATGAAACATTGACATGGTATCAGAGCTACGCTGTTTGGAGCAAGCTAGACAAGACAAAGAAAAGGAAAATCAGAGTTTCAGTGAACAAAATCTATGTAACAGGCATTGTCGCGGTCTTTCTTAGTCAAAATGTGTGACAAGTTGAAGTTGTCGCAATTTATCATTGTTTAAAGGTGTGATAGTTGCACCCAGGTATTACAGTGTTTTCAATCTTGGACTTATCGCACCTTAGTACACTACCAAAGTGTGACAACTAGGTGTGTGTCACTCTATGTATGAAGGAAAGGTATGACAACCTCAATTATTATGTGGCCTCCCCCCAGTACACTATAAGAGTGTGACCACTAGGGCATGGTCTCTCTATTCCTTAAGGAAAGGAGAGACCAACTCTTAAAGTACCCTTTTTCCAGTGATTTCTCAATTTTTTTTACTTGCATATTGAGGGTAAATTTTAAGGTTTCTCAGACACAGTGGGAGACATGGATACAAAACCTATTTTATAGTAAAACTTGGTGGTAATCCTCACACCAAAAAATTATTTTGATTGGAAACCCAAGGATTAAATAAATCTTATAAGGAAAGGATTGTACAATTTGACGATGGGGAGAAAAATAGAACCTACATTAGCAGTTGATAAGACTAGATGGGAGAACCGAAAGGATGAGGCCACATGAATTCTTCTTGAATTGATTTCAACTAATTTATAGTTTCATGTTACCGCATGCAAGACTCCAAACATGATCTGGAACACCTTGAAAAGTCTGTTTGGAAAGGAGGTTGAGATGAGAGGTCATATGCTTGAGGTAGAGTTGAATACCTTGGATCCTAAAATTTTAGATAATATATAGGATTTCGTTACCAAGTTTAAATATTTGATATTGAGCTTGGAATCTTGTGGTATTAATAAGTCTACACAATTAGACCAACTTATTGTAAAAATATTAGCTAAGTTAGGACTAGAATATGTTGTCTATGTCTCCACTTTCCATTCTGATAGATATAGCTTAGGAATCAAGTGGAATATTCCTACCATGGAGCAGTTCATTGATTATATCACACATGACCAGGAAAAAATCATTTAGATGGGCCTAATCAGGGATCCCAAACCACATGCACTCACCATGCATGATGGAAAATAATCATCCAAATATAAAGGAAAGGAGAAATATAACAAGAAAGAGGGATATTCCATACCCTTCAACGATTCTTTAGTTTCCAAATACTCTTCAAATTCCAGGAAGAAGAAGAAGGGAAAGCAGTGAACTTATTGGAATAAACCAAATCATGAAGAATCTGCATGCATGAATAATAAAATCGATCTTATGACACATGTACTTCAATAGTACAACCTTGGAGGCTTCATTCCAGAAGGATTCAAGAAGTAGAAGGAAGAAGATCTTGCTCCCAAGAAAGGTAATCATCATGCCCTTGTTTCAATTAATTCCTCATATGATTCATGGATTATAGATTATGGCACATCACATCATATGGCATCAAAAGAGGAACTTTTCACTTCTTTGAGTCCATTCTCAAGACCCCCTATTCTCATGGGGGATGATATTCCAGTAGCCATAGCGGGAGAGGAAAGAGTGGAACTCCATAATGGTAGTTTTGAGAATGTTTTATATGTTCCAAATCTTTCTATGAATCTTCTCTCAGTTTATCAAATCACTTATAAAGGTAAAAAGGTTGAATTTACATCAAATTCAGTTTCTATACTTGATATGCATAACAATTACATTATTGCAATTGGTGAGGTGGATCACAAATCAAGGTTGTATAAACTCACTAAGTTTGCTAACGATGACTCCTCTTTTCTACTTACAAATAAGGAGATTAATTTGGATGCACCTCCAGTGCAACATGCAGATACTCTTATGCTTCCATCAGTTCCATACATCAGAGATGATCCCATACACTCAGATTTTGTACATGGAAATGAGAAGGTAGTATAGCTATATAAGGAGCCAACGTCGAAGCTTTAAAATGTGCCCAAGAGGGAACAATACACACTTCATGAAGAAGGTGTCCTTATAGGGAATACATTAGATTCAAGAAGAACTTGATCTCATCATGAGGATATTTTCTTCATGATGATATTTTAGAGGAGATCTACATGGAGCAACCACATGGGTTCATTCAAAACTCATCTTTAGTATGAAAAATGAATAATTCACTCTATGGACTCAAGAAGGAACCTAGAGCATGGTATGAAAAGATGGATTCTTATATGCTTTCACATGATTTTTTTAGATGTAAATCTCATTGCAATGTTTACATGATGAGAAGTATTGATTTTTTGATAATTTTAGTACTCTATGGTGATGATATTTTGATCATTGGTAACTCTGCTTCAACCATTATTATGGTCAAACATATTTTGCATGAAATGTTCTCTTTGAGGTACATGGGTACACTTCATTTATTTATTTGTCTTGAGATTAGTCAGGATGCTTCAGGCATAAACATTTCTCAATATAATTATGTCAGGGATCTTCTGGATAGATTCCACAAGATAGACTGTAAGTATACACCTACACCCTTCTTATCTAGCATCAGACTTGAGGATGGTCGGGATACACCATTAGTGGAAAACACTTTGTATCAATAATTGGTGGGGAATACTATGTATCTCACCCAGATCCATCTGAGTATCTCATATGTAGAAGGAGTAGCTTCTAGATACATGCAAGAGCCCCATGATATGCACTCGAAGGTTGCCAAACACATCCTTAGATATGTTTAGGGAACCATGAGTTATGGGATTCACAATGTTGCTAGTTGTTCATTAGATATCACAGGCCTCACAGATTCATACTAGGTTGGCGATGGAACATATCAAAAGTCTAGTTCTGAGTACACTCTTAGTTTGGGGTCAGACCATATTTGTTGGTCAAGTAAGAAAAAATCAACCATTAATCTATCTTCTGCAGAGGCCGAGTATAAAGGAGTAGTCAACTATGTCATTTAGGCACTTTGGCTTCAACACTTCCTTACCGAGTGATGCAGACCCCCTTTCTCTCATAAAGAGTGTGTGACCTCCCGGTCAGGGATCTTAATCTCTTGAGATGGATTATCTCTTTCATACCTTCAATGGTCCTGGAATTCTTTACACAGGTCCTTTCACCTCTGGAACAGGTCATATGAAACTCGTGAGATCCTACTGAGCTCCTGTACCCTTTTAAAAATTTAATTATCAAGTTCTATCTCTCTTGGCTAGGCCCCTCTCTCCATGTGACCTCAAGTTATGACCCGGGGCTAAACCTCCTAGGCACTCTGGACTCTGGGCTTCAACCGTTCCAATTGCATTCATTGCCAAACTCTTTGAACCCGAATTGGTGAATTATTATGGAATGGGCACTAGCTCCTCTTACCAACCCCTATAAACGTGACCTTCGGCTATGACTGAGTCTTAGTTATGGGTGCTTCACATTATATGCACTCTTCTCTTCACAATTTTCCAGAAGTTCGAATATGCAAAATCCTCAGATCAGATCAACGGTTCTCAATTATCCACATCCAACGACTGAGATCTTCTCTGTGCTTCACAATATTTTCTAATTGCTCAACGTGGTTCTCCCGATTCATGATTCTGCAAACCTTCTTATCTGCTACCACGTATCCATCCTTCGATTGATGACTAGGATTCCCGAAAGAACCCATGACTAACAATCATGTATCTTTTCCTAGATTTGACGGCCTGGGACGATTTCACTCCCCTTGAATGGATTCATGGTCTAGATGGACTTCGGTTTTCATAACTTCAGAAGATTGGCTTCCTCTCAAACAAAAGACTTTGAATATGCGAGGTCCAAAGGACTTCGAGGTGTAACCTCCCTGCGCCTTTTTGAGATCTAACGATTGTTCATGATCCTGATTCCTTCCGAAGGGATATCGAATGTCACTTCACAACTTTCAACATATTTCTCCCTTCCTATTGATCCTTGGTCGCTATCTCTCTTGAGCTTGATTCTGATGCACTCCTTTCAAACTCAAAATCTCTGACGAATTCCAGACTTAGTGATTTCCTTAAAAGAAATATCTTTACGTACTTCTTCTGCTTCACAGTCTTGTTCTCGACACTTAGTTGATTCTTAGAATATGTGCACTCCTTGCAATGGATTCTTATGCAATACTTAACTTCTTGTGGGCGACTGTGCACACCTTGTAGAGGTCTCTTTTCACTCCTTGCAAAGGGAAAGTTTCATGCTATCTCTTCTGAGCTTCTGAGTCAAACCAAACTCTTTCAACGCACTCCTTGTGGACTATATGCACACCTTGCATGAAATCAACGAAGAGAAACAATTGAAAATTATCCAAACTCTTCACAGTTTCATATACTCAACAACATAATTCATTCATTCATGAAAACAAAATAATAGGGAATTGTAAATAGTAGCAACACCATGCATTTGGATCAATTTTCCTTTGTTATATTCATTCAAATGTACATGGATACAACTATGATAGAAAAAAAAATAAGAACTCAACAATGACTGAATCACAACAATCTCCTACTCACTTGCAACAACCTCATTTGGGCACACAAAACCTCTATTTATCTCAAAGGGTTCTTAGGGTTCCCTCTGACTACTCGTCTACTCGAGAAAAAAAAATAACTTTTAATTTAGGTTACATTAAAGTCTAGGAATTAAACTCCCATATCATTCATGATCATTGAGCTTCCAAGCATTTGATCTTCTTCAGTTTCCGATCATTTCAAAAAAATATTTACAGGAAACGCCAGCGATTAATATTCTGAAATGAATCAATGGTGCACTAAGGAACTGAGATGTCTCTGCACACGTGCTTACTGACGATGCTCTTGCATCATACTCCCCTGGCTAAAAATTCATGGACTCCTATCCATGAGCTCCTGTACTGACTTTCCATGATTTTGGATGTCATCTTCATTTTCCCAACTGGCATATTCTATCAGGTGTCCCTTCCACTTAACCAAATATTCAAAATAGGTCTTCCTCCTGGTCTTCTTGCCAATCCTCTAATCAATGATATTCTGCATCTATGGCTTCTCTACTAGATGAATTTTCTTTTCCCATTGAATATCTTTCTGATCTTTTGTTTCTCCTGTTCCATCTCCCCTGTAAGGATACTGGTCTGATATGTTGAATATGGGTGATATCCCACATCAATTGGAAACTCAATCTCATAGAAATTTGCATCAAACTTTCTTAATATATTACATGACCCTATATTATTCATCTTTAGCTTGTTATATGTTCCTCTTGGAAACCTTTCATTCTTGAGATGTGCTAGAACCTGATCTCCTACTTCAAATTGAATCTCTATGCAATGTTGATCAACTCTGCACTTGTACTCTTGGCTAGAGTTCTGCAACTGCTCTATGATCTGGCTATGGAGCTTCTGCATTTCTACAGAAAAATATTCTACTCCAGCACTTATGATCTCACTTTGTCCCAAGTATCTCAACTTAGCTACTCCTCTTGGTTGCATTCCATATAGTATTTGGAATGGGATCTTTCCAATGATCCTGTTTGGTGAGTCATTGTATGAAAATTATTCTTGTGGAAGAATCTAATCCCACTGAATATGATTCTTAGTGCCTAGAGTCCTCAATAATTTTCCTGAACTATTGTTCACCACCTCAGTCTTTCCACTTGTCTAAGGGTGATAAGCTGAGCTGAAGGAAAAATTTGTCCCCAACTTCTTCCACATTGTTCTCCAGAAATGACCAATGAATTTGGTATCTCTGTCTAAGACAATAATTTTGGGTAATCCATGAAGACGAACAACTTCCTTAAAAATTAAATTTGCAACATATGTTTCATCACTGGTCTTTTGGCACGGGATAAAGTGTGCCATCTTTGAAAATCTATACACCGCCATAAATATGGAATCACATCCTCTTTGTGTTATTGATAGTACCAACACAAAATCCATGTTTATTGCATCCCAAGGCCTCTCTGGTATTGGCAATGGTTGATACAATCCAGTGTTCTATCTTTTACCTTTTGCATGTTGGCAGATTCTACATTTGTTCACAAAATTTACCACTTTTGTTCTCATACTTGGCCAATAATATGAAGTTCTCAATTGTGCAAATGTTTGATCATGGCCGAAACTTCCAGCCAATCCACCACTATACTTTTCCTTCAAAAGGTTATCCCTTATTAAGCATTTTGGTATGCACAACTGATTTCCCTTGAACAACAATCTCTCTTGAATCATATACTATGTCCACTAGATCCTGTCTTTCAGCACAAGATTTGCAAATGCTTCGTATGCTTCCTTGATATCTGGATCATCACTGTACATTTCCTTAAGGTGTTCAAACCCTAATTTATTCACCTGGAACTCCTGCAGAATGAAACATCTCCTGCTCAATGCATCAACAACTTTCTTAGCATTACCAGAAATATGTTTTATGACAAAAGTAAAATTCTGCATAAACTCAATCCACTTTGCATGACTCTTATTCAATTTTTCCTGTCTGGTTATGAATTGTAAATCTTGGTTATCGCTATAAAAGACAAATTCCTTTGGAACAAGGTAGTGCCTCCATTTCTTCAAGGCTTGAATTATAGAATAACATTCTTTATCATATGTGGAGTACTTTCTCTTAGTCTCATTCATCTTCTCACTAAAATATGCAACTGGTTTATTATCCTGGCTTAAGACTGCTCCAATTGCAACTCTACTTGCATCACATCTCACTTGAAATGTCTTCCCAAAATTTGGCAAGACCAGAATTGGTCATTCTGTTACCTTCTCCTTCAATATATTGAAGCTCCTCTCGGCCTCCTCTGTCCATTTAAAATACTTATGCCTCTTCTTCACTGTATGCATCATTGGTGCACAAATTCCACTAAAATTTATGATGAATTTACTATAGAAACTTTCTAATCCATGGAAGATTCTCACTTCAAACATACTCCTAGGTGATGGCCATTATTTGATTGCTTTCATCTTATCTGGATCCATATTCAATTCATTTTAATAGATCACAAAACCCAAGTAAATGAGTTATGTCTTCATAAAAGAGGACTTCTTTATATTTATCAACAACTTCTCATGCTGCAGTCTCCTCATCATTAATGTTAGGTGTCTCAAATTCTCCTCCTTTGTCTTGCTAAAGACCAATATATCATCCAGATATACAACCACTAACCTCATAAACGTATTTGGGTCATTTTTTAATCCAAATGGCATAACAAGCCACTCATACAACCCTTCATTTGTCTTAAATGATGTTTTCCACTCATCACATTCTCTCATCCTTATCTGGTGATATCCATTGTTAAAATCTATCTTAGAAAATAATTTTTCTCCACTTAAACAATCCATTAAGTCATCCATTCTTGGAAAAGGAAATCTATACCTGATGGTGATCTTGTTTATGGCTCTTGCGTCTGTACACATTCTCCATCATCCATCCTTCTTTCAATTCAACATAGTTGGTAGTGCGCATGGACTTAATCTTTCTCTGAAAAAACCCTTGTATAAAAATTCCTTGACTTGGTTCTTTATCTCCTTATTCTCTTGAGGTGTCAATCTGTATGCTTCTTTGTTTGGAAAGCTTGCTCCTGGTATCAAATAAATATGATGGATGATACTTCTGATGGGTTGAAATGAGTTAGGAAACTCATCAAATACTATGTCAACAAAATTCTCCAACATCTCTTGAACTTATTCAGGAAAATCATCCATCGAAATACTTGTAAGGAAAAATCTAGGTTTCCTCACCACAACAAACTGCATCTCATGTTCCTTCTTGAATTCTCTCAGGAGTTCCTTCCCACTCATGAGATGTATTCTTGTGTTGGATTCTTCTTTTACTTTCTTCTCCTCTATTAGCAACAACATATGTGTCATACCATTCTTCTCCAAGGTGTATGTATGTTTCCCCCAATCATGAATGACATTTATGTCAAAATACCATGGTCTTCCCAAGAAAACATGACATACATCCATGGGAATCACATCACATAGAATTTCATCTCCATATCATCCTATCTTAAATTCAACAAGCCATTGTTTAGTGACCATTACCTGGTGTCCCTTATGGAATCATGAGACTTTATATGGATTGGGATGTGCAGTTGTCTCCAACTCCAATTTCTTCACCATGTCTGTGGATACTAAGTTATCAGTGCTCCCATTGTCAATTATCACCTTGAATACTTTGTCTTTAGTCTTGCAAGTTGTCCTGAATAAACTGTTCCTCTGCACTGGATTTTCAATTTATGGCTATGGTTTTAAGAGACCCTTTCTCAACATCAGGGATGTTCCATCCTCTGTGCCTTCAGCTTCAACATTCCTTTTTTGTGCTTCCGAAATGTGAGCTTCACCTCCTCCTTATTTCTTTCTCTCGAGACATTTCGAAGACATGTGTCATGTATTTCCATAGACATAACACCTTACTTCTCCTCCTCTTTCTAAGTGACTATGTGGTTTCTCTGTCTCGTCTTTGGATTTTTGTGTCTTATCATTGGAAACTCCCTTACCTTTGCTTGGGCTTCTTCCTCTATTTTGTTGACTCTGTTTCCTAGCCAACTTCTCCTCTGCCTTCAAAGAAATATGATAAGCATCCTCTACTATCCTTACTGACATCATGCTGATCTCATCTTGTATTTCATACCTAAGGCCATTTATATACCTGGAAATGTTTTCCTCATCCTTCTCATGTTTTCCAGTCATGATGTTCATCTTGTAGAATTCCTCTATTTACTCTTTCACTGCCATGCTCTTCTCCCTCGAGTTTTGAAATATCCTGAACAAAATTATCTACTAATATTTGGGCATGAACTTAGCCTTCAGCTTGGCTACCATTCTGTCCCAATTCTTTATCTTCTTCTTGCCTTTACTTCTCCTCTCAGCCTGCAGTTCATTCCACCACAATGTTGCATGTCCTTTTAGTCTGGTGACAACATGTCTTACCTTTTTCTCCTCATTGACATATTCATAGTTGAAATATTTGTCCATGGATCTTATTCGATCCAACAATTCTTCATCATCCAATTTTCCTTCATACATTGGGATCTCTATCTTTTCTCTAGCTCCCAGTTTAACTACCACTCTTAGAAAGCATTCCTCGACAACATTTTCCCTTCCAGCTTATTCAACTTCGATTTCTTCACTTTATGCATCACTGATGTCTCCATCATCACATGTCCTCCTCTGCACTGCCTCCATTGCCTCTAATCTTGCACGGATATCTCTCATTTCTCTTTCTATAGAATGATTGGCTAAAGGTGGCTCCACATGTCTCCTTGGTGGAATTGTGCTAACTATTTCTCACATACAGAGTACACCTTTGAGCTCTTCTTCATTTCCTGAAAACAATTTTAGGCTCCGATATCTCTTGATGGTATCAACTATCTCTTTTGGCTCCTTCGCCTGAAATCTTCAGATGAAATCAGGCTCTGATACCACTTGATACAGACCCCCTTTCTCTCATAAAGAGTATGCGACCTCTCGATCAAGGATCTTAATCTCTTGAGTTGGATTATATCTTTCATACCTTCAATGGTCTTAGAATGCTTTACACAATTCTTTTCACCTCTGGTGCAAGTTGTATGAAACCCGCGAGCTCCTATTGAGATCCTGTCCCCTTTTAAAACTTTAATGATTAGGCACTAGCTCTCTGGGCTAGGCCCCTCTCTCCATGCGACCTCAGGTTATGACCCAGGGCTAAACCTCATGGGTGCTCTGGACTCCAGGCTTCAGCCATTCCAACTGCAGCCGTCACCAAACTCTTTGAACCCGAATTGGCGAATT
>ML801065.1:136240-147932 GCA_009831015.1 Picea engelmannii
GTTTTGGACTAATCCAGGTCATTGGGTTAGGGTTTTGGATGCCGCTGGCTCCTATATGTATATTGTATTGTAAACAATGTAACACAATGTATGAATATAATATATGTTGGTTTTCCCAGTTTGGGTTTCTAGGTGAAAAATCTATGCGTAATGTTTGTATTTGCCATTGTATCTCTTCTGTTCTTTTCTGAATATCAGTTTGTGGTAGATATTGTACAAGGTTAGAATTTACAGTTTGTTCCCACGTGGTTTTCCCTCTTTCCTCATTTTTATTCAGTGTTCATCAGTTGCATTACACATGAGTATGTAATATGTCCTAGTAGCCGAGACTTATTTTTTCTCCATAGTGATGTTCAAGGGGGTGTTGGAGAAATTTCTATTTTCGACACACTAGTTCAGTCAGAGTTAACTGACTAGTTCTATTTTTTAATTTCTATTTAGACCGTCACTATTTTGCATTCATGAATTACTAAGGAAAGTTAATTGCTTGATTTATTTTATTAATTATGGAATGTTCCTTCCTATATATGAATGTATTCTACTCATTCATTGTATCACAATGATCATCATTAATTAGCTCATTGGAGTAGTCTGAATATATTTTCTCATTCTTCCATATCGAATCTCTTGTCCTTTCTTGATAAGATTTCTTTGTACTTTATTTTTCTAGATATCATGTGCAGGTTTCAGTGAAACATTGACAACCCTAACCCCAAAATATGAAACACCAAAATGTTTGTGGGCCTCAATGGGGGTTGTTGATACGCCAACTTTCCAAGGTTGTAACTTTCACATACGATATTCGTTTGGGGCGCATGATATCTCATTAGAAAGGTATAACTAGGAAGAAAAAATTTCAACCAATCGACAAAAAATCCTTTGGCTATGTCCTAGCCCTAAAATGTTAAAAAAATGTCGTTTAGGGCCTCAAAATGTCCCTAGAAGTTTGGGACCCGAAAAGATATAGAAAAACTTCCAAGGTGGAAAACTATATTTTGAGCCAATGGAATAGGTGGTTGGCCACCGATATCCACATGGATTAGTCAAAGAAGTTAAACTATTTAGTTCCTATTTGATACATAGTAAAGACAATAATTCATCCTATGTTTGGAAGTTCATTGACATCACTGCCATCAAAAGTGTAGATACACTATTAACATCATAGATGTGTTCATATATAAATATTAAGTATGGCCTTGTTGGGAGTTCTCAGTTCGCTTGCTAGCCTGATGCCTTTTTATGGATTTTCCCTCTTGTTAGGAGTTCACTTCTATAATATTTTCATTACATGTTAAAGAGAAAACACAATAGAATTTTATTTTATTTTCTATTTGAAATTTGGGATAGACCAAAACTTACTATTTTATATGAACATTCTTGCAAGAAATTATTTTCTATGATATTTGTGAAATCTGATTGGAAATAAACACCCGATGTGTAAAAGTTACATTTTTGCAAGCAGACAATGTATGTGACATTTGAGAAATCAATTTGGAAATACATTCCCACCATGTGAAATTTATAGAATGTATTCCCTTGTTCAGTTGATCTATGGATAACTCAATAAAGATGGGATTTCTCCAAGAAATAAATGAGAAATAAAAGGAAGCTATCTATGAATAACATTGATGAATATGTTCCATTGCTAAGTTTGGTTGTGGTAAAATGTGATAGGATAACCATAGACTTGTCTTGGTCATTCCCTCGACCTAATTCATGATTGTTGTAAATATTACTCATGTAGATTGTGCTACCTAAATTAGAACCAAAATATTTGGCATTATCTTAATTTCAATATATTTTATCCAGTGTTTGTAATACCCTGGTTTTGAGTCCCCATATCAATGCTGTATTTTGTTTATTTCAAAGGGGTCGGAGTTCCTAGGAACTGTAATACTTTGAACATTCTGTGAGTCTAAGTTTTCTCGATTTGTAAGACTGCTCATTGTTGTTTCTAGATGTAAACTGTGTTGATATTTTTGAAACTTCCTACATTTCAAGTGGACACTCCACACATAGCCAAGGAAAAAATAAAAAAATGATGTTAGAAAGGAGTGTCAATATTTTTATTTAAAATATATTTGAGATTTGACCATTGAGAAGAGGTAAAAGAATAAATGAATTAAATTATCCATTGAAAAGAGGTAAATGAAAAACATGAATAAATTACAGAATAGTCATTGAGATAAGTAATAAAAATATTAAGGAGCTGAAAAATACAAGGTGACAATTTAAAGGAGAAAATGAATGAGGGTAAAATGAATGTTAAAATTATAGAGTAAAAATTATTAGGTGCAAATCCACAAAATGATATTAGTTGAAATACCAAATTTGAAAGAGGATTTTAAAAGGGGTTTATGACTCAGGAGAGAAGAAGATCAAATATTTTAGGCCGAGGGATGTTTGAGGTTTATAATTAAAATTTGAAGAACCATGGGAAGTTATAATTTAAATATAAAAAAGCGTAAAGGGTTAAGAGACTTAGGAAGGAAGGAAAAAAATGAAACATGGAAACCTATTATTCACCGCCTAAGCTATCAAACCTAATCCAATGTCAATTTCACTTTTGTCCTTCCTAAGTCTCTTAACCCTTTACTCTTTTTTCAATTTAAATTCTAACTTCTCGTGGTTCTTCAATTTTTAATTCTAAACCTCAAACATCCCTTGGCCTAAAAGATTTGATTTTCTTCTCTCCTAGCCCCCTTTTTTAAATCCTCTTTCAACTTTGGTATTTCAACTAATATCATTTTGTGTATTTTCACCTAATAATTTTTATTCAATCATTTCAACATTCATTTTACCCTCACTCATTTTCTCCTTTAAATTGTCATCTTGTATTTTTCATCTCTTTAAAATTTTGATTCCTTATCTCAATGACTATTCTCTAATTTATTCATATTTTTCATTTACCTCTTTTCAATGACCAATTTTATTCATTTATTCTTTTACCTCTTCTCAATATTCTAATCTCAAATTTATTTTAAAGCTAAAGATCAACTCTCCTTTCTAACATCATTTTTTTCTTTTGTCCCTTACTATGGGTGGAGTTTCCACTCAAAATGTATGACGTTTCAAAACTATCAACACAGTTTACATCCAGAAACAACAGTGAGCACTTTGAACATTCCAAATAATAAAATACATTGTCGGTTACAAGAAAAACGCGGACAAGAGTTATAGGGGGCTATGATTCCATGAGACAAGGGGATAAATGGGTTAAGTATTTATATTATATTTTATTTACCCAACTTGTTTTTATTTGGGAAAAGTGGTTACATGAAATTATTGAGGGGGGAATCCATGTGGTTCTTTATTTTCCATGTAAATATGTAAACCCCTTTTTTGGGTTGTTTGGGGGTTGCACATCATTTGATTCATCATCCATTTACTCCTATTTCTCATTCTTAGTGTTTTCTTAGGGAAAGGAAAATGAATTACTAGAGGTAATAATCCATAATTTGTTGGATTTATAAATTATTGGTGTACTCCAACCATGAATTAGGGCCTGTATTCCTGAGATGCATAGGTGTGTGCTAAGTCTTGTTCAAAGTTGTGAATCCTATGAGTTCCAACATTGATATTTCCTAACCAAAATAAATGGATCTATATAAATATGTGGACAACCTGAGGGATTGTGTGGCAGTGAAGGGGGTTCATTCTCGTTGGGTGGTGCAAGATGAAGGGGAAGAGAGCTAGTAAATTGGAGTTTTGGATGCATTTGATAAACCTATGAGAATTTGATTGCTGACTTGTTTGGGAATATCAATGTCGTACTGAGACCCATCCTTTTGGATTCATAGCTCTGACTTGGGGGTGACCTGATGTTGAGACTTGGAACAACAATGTCTAAGGTTGGGTGGAACATCCTTGGTCTACAACTAGTTGGTGATTGGTTGTATTAAAGATAAGTGCTCTCTGTCATGCATTAATTTGCTTGTATATTTATTTCTTTTGTGTATTAATTATTATCTCCAAGAGATGTATTAATAATGTTCCTTGTTGCTCATTATTGTTGTGCATGGCATGATCAAGTTTTATTTTAAATCCTAGCATGAATCTTGATAATTACATGTGAATTTATTGTGTTTCTTTCATTCTCCATTATTAATTATTTTTTTTAACAATTAGAAATCAATTATTGAACTGTGTTCTTGTAGTAGCATGGCTCAACCTGCTCGTGGATGGGTATGTTACAAAGTTTAATATTTGATTGTCCTTCAAAATATGGTCATACTCTAGGATATATCCTTCAACTTGCTTCTAGAGACATTTGACATTTTCTTCTACCAACTTGGCCTCACTTTCTGTTATCTCATAATATGTTGTCATAATTTGGAACTATATTCTCTTCCCACTATCTCACCCTACCATAATTTGTACACTAGGATCACTTTGTCATTTTTCTTCTTCCTCGACGGATAGCAGAAATATAATCCTTACACCTACAATAATTTTAATCGTGACAAAGATACTTTTGGTATTGGTTACATCAAGGCCCCTCTCCAACAAAATTCCTAAGAGGGTAAGGGGGTATGATTCACATCAAAATAAATGCAATGGTTCCTCTTTCATTTCTAGAGTGTGCAATGGGTGAAAAACATTTAAAAAGAGTGCTACATTTGTACCTAGAATAAAACATACTTATTGATAAATGATACACATTATACAATTAATGGAGGCATTATTCATGTTCATTGTAATATTTTGGATGCCATTAATCTTCCTTAGATATATTTACATAGGGAAAGTGTTCAACAATAAACCTATCAAAATATGAATTATCAAAATATGAATTAATTGCATGAATAAATTTATTAAAGGATCTTCACACAATATGATATGGAAAAACTTCATTTTAAAAATGTGGCAAGAATGTTAATGTTCTTCCCAAATAATCCTATCAAAATATGAATTAATTGCATGAATAAATTTATTAGAGGATCTTCACCCAATATGATATGGAAAAAAATCATTTGAAAAATGTGCCAAGAATGTTAATGTTCTTCCCAAGTTATAGTTATTTTTCATTTGAAAACAGTCATACATTTATTTTTCATTTGAAAACAATCATATCTCGTCACATAGGCCAAATACTTTAATCTTGGTTTGATACATAGTAAATACAATAATGCATCCTATATTTGGAAGTTTCTCGGCATCATTTCCATAAAAAGTACATATACACTATTAACATGATAGAAGGGTTCATATATAAATATTAATTATGGCCACGTTGGGAATTCCCTTACCACCCTAATGTCTTTGGATTCCTTTTTAGTCCCTACTGGAAGGCCTGGGACTATAGCAATGAGTTCATCATTGACTTTATATTAGTTTAGGGTTGACTTCAATTTTTTTAGAAATTCTAATGTTTAAGTTTAGAAAGTGTGTATTCATATATTTTAAAATTAAAAAAATTATATTTGTTACAATTTTATTGGTTAATAGGTTTGAAGTGTTATTGTCAGCTTCACTTCTTCCAATGCTTTAATTAACATTTCTTCCAATGTCATCCTTAACTCAATTACTCACTGTACTTTTCCATGCTTCTAAACTAATCAACAATTTCCACGTTTCCAAAATCACATGGCTTGAATCTACATGAGGTACAAGTTATGGGCTGGAGGGTTTCTTGTAATTTGTGATCTGAAGGTGGTTTCCTGCCTTCATCCATACGCTGCCTTCACCCATACGCTATTGCACAATATTCATCTCTCTTTCGCCTGGGTGAAGTTTTTTAACTCTCATACAGTCTGGTGGAATCCTGAAGATGGATATGTTTACTCAGAAGAGTTTCTGATGGCGCTGAGGTTCCAGGAGATGCTGGAGAACCAGTTCTCTTCCCAGAATAACAACGATTTCAAGGATGCACCAAATGAGTTTGATGAAGCAGCAGGTGAGGAGTATGGTCTAATGGATGATTCAATTAGTGCAGTCTGTTTTCATAGATGACGAACTCAACATCAAACACACATTCGCATTTGGTTCCGTCAAACATCTCTCTACCTTGATATTTCCTGGTTATTTCAAAAAAAATAAAAAATGAACGGGCAGACGCTCCCTACTGTCTCTGCATTATTTAGTTTCTCATTACGTAGTAGTTTATTCAGTGGTGTGGATTCTTTTGTGTCTCCAAGCACTTAGACGGTTTGTGCCAAGCAACACCATTGATTTGGGGCTTGCCAATATCCATGTGCTAAGCTTTATGCTCATATCTTTTGAGTTTGATCATCGCTTAGCGTTGAAAAGGAGTTGTGTATCCTACAAGAAATACAAAAGCATAAGGCAAGCACTATGGGTTTAATTGGTCATTACCTGTACTCAGAGCCCGGAGGCATGACAGAACAAGAAGATTTCAATTGTTCTATAATCCAGGTGTTTTGAAATTTTTTGTCTTCATTCTGTACTCAATACAATTCATGCTCGTAAATCTGGGCTTCATAGGTATTTATTTGGTAGTTAATGGCGTGTTTTTCAATCGTCGTATTGTTGTGTGCAGAGCTGGATTCTGAAGATTCACTGCTCTTGCATGGGATGCATGAAAAATGTCAAGAAAGTTCTTGGGAACATCGATGGTGAGCAGCGTTGGGATACGACATGTTTGCAGATAATTAGTTTTGTTTTTGTTGTAAGTGCAGGTCGCATGTTTGAGGATGGTTATAGATAATTAGTTTTGTTTTTGTTGTAAGTGCAGGTGTGCACACCGTCACTATCAATGTTGCCGAGCAGAAGGTGACTTTTACAGGAAATGTGGCTTCTGCCGATGTCTTGTTGGAGAAGTTGCTGGCTTCCAGGAAGCGGGTGGAGCTGTGGTCGGTGGCTCCGAACGAACACCAAAAGGAGGACAAGACTTAGAAGCAACCGGAACATGCAGCGATGGCTTAGAACAAACACGAAAAGGAGGCCAAGACTCAGAAGCAACCGAAACATGATGTGGTGGCTCAAAGCGAAAAGGAGAACAAGAAGCTCAAGACTCAGAAGCAACCAAAACATGCAGTCGTGGCTCATAACGAAAAGGAGAAAAATCCCAAGACTACGAAGCAACCAGAAGAGCAGAAATCAGACCGAAACATAGGTATTTCATATGATTATTTGAGCTTGTTGAACCGTCAAAGTAGCCATATGTTTTCGCTATAATGGCCTATAAATGAACACCATGTTCTACATTGCCCGGTGATGGCATTGTCGCTTCTTTAAATTAATTTTTTTAAGCATACAACTCAGGTCTGCAGTACTTAGTCTTCTCAGATCTTCTCAGGTGCAGTCAGGCACACCCTCTTCCAGCGTAATAGAATAGAAAAGAATGTTTCCCAGGATCTGAAAAGGGGTTAGTATAGTAACTAATAGGGAAATAGACTGTTACACAACATTATAACAGAGGGATAACAAAAGACTTTTACACATAATGTTACCAGATCTGAGCTTAACTTGAATACTTTTACACATAATGTTAGCAGATCTGAGCTTAACTTGATTGGGAATTCGGGCATGGAGAAAAGTAAATGGTTGACTTTGATCCATGCCCGTGATGCCCCGAATCTCCAATTGAGATAAGGATGGCCACCAAGATTACACATCCCACTGCACAACAATCACAATCAATCTACTCATTCAATCCTTCTCAACATACTCACAGGAACAACATCAAAGACAAGTCCCTAACTGGAAATTCAAACCAGTGGTTATCTATCTTTTCCCTAAATTCTACAGGAAAATTACAAAAACCCATTACTCTAAATTAGCGCATAGGCCAAAACAATGGCGTTATCTTTTCCCTAATCCCTACAGAAAGTTACCAAAACCCATTACTCTAAATGGGTGCACAAACCCAAACAATGGCGTTATGGGGGAGCATTAACCTTCTTGTCGCTTCAATTATTCTGGCATAAGTAGACTCATTCTTTTGGTTGCACGGTTTAAGCCCAACTGTGGTATTGGATTGATGCCCGACGAATAAGAGAGTTGGTTCGGTAGTGCCATCGGATCTAGTTGGTTCGATACTGATCCTAAGCGCCTGGATATAGCATGGATATATATATTTTTATTTCTCACTATAATTGTATTTAAATTTATATTTCATGATTTTTAAACATTTAAATCATATTTTATAATACAAGAAACAATGAAATGTTTTATGTTTTTCAATTATTACAAATATAATTAATAATATAAAAAATATTAAAATGTTTTATCCTTTTATATTTAGTTTTACAGATTATATAATTTAGGCTTATTTTAGTTTTAAATCATTATTTTATCAATTTTCAAATCTAATTAATAATATAAAAAATATTAAAAAGTTTTACCTTTTTTTATTTAGTTTTACCATTTATATAATTTAATCTTATTTAGTTTTAAATCATTATTATTTTTATTATGAATTTTCAAATTCACCAAAGACAAGGACTATATTGCCTTGCAACACTTATTCCTCTAGTTAGGAGTTCAATTCTATAATATTTTCATTATATATGAGAGAGGAAACACATTAGTATTTCATTTTATTTTCTATTTAAAATTTGAGACAAACCACAAATTACTATTTTACTTGCACATTTTTACAAGAAATTATTTTATTTGATATTTGTGAAATGCATTTGCAAATTGATGCTCAATGTGATAAAATTACTTTTTTGCAAGTAAATAATGTATGTGACATTTGTGAAATACAATTGGAAATATATACCCAACTTGTGAAAGTTCTTAAATAGATTATATTGTTGAGTTGTTCTATGAATAATTTAATAAAGATGGGATTTTTCCAAGAAATAAATGAGAAACAAGGGAAGCTATCTACTAATAATATACACGAATATGTGCCATTACTAAAGTTTAGTTATGGAAAAAGTTGATAGGATGACCACGTAGTTCAATTGAACATTCCTCGGACTAGATTCATGATTTATATAAATATCTCTCAATGTAGCTTAGCTTCTACTAGAAGTAGAAGCTAAACATTTGTTTTTATTTCAATATGGACATATTTTGTCCAACTAAAGCTAAATATTTGATTGTCCTTCAAAATATGGTTATACTCTAGCAAATTATTATCCTTTTCTTGCTTATGAAAAAATTGGAATTTTCTTCAACCAAAGTTTCCTCAATTTCCATCATCTCAAAATATTGAAACCTTTTTTCCAACCTATTATCTCACCATACCATAATTTTTCTACTTTGTCGATTTATTCTTCCTTGAGGGATAATAGGAATACAATCCTTGCGCCTTTATGGTTTTTAATCGTGGTAGGGCCACTTTTGGTATTGGGAATTTAGAAACTTTATTAGGGGGTAATCTTATCATAAAAAGAAATGACATGGTTCCCTCTTCATTTCTAGAGTGGGCAATGGGTAAAGCACATTAGAAAAAGAGTGCTAAATTGTGTGCCTTGAATAAAATATATTTCTTGATAAACGATGAAAAAGAGTGCTAAATTGTGTGCCTTGAATAAAATATATTTCTTGATAAACGATGCACATCATTCAACTAATAGAGCAATTATTCCTTATCATAACAAGACTTTTGATGACATCAACATTCCTTGGATCTCTTTCCACATGAAAAGTGTCCATCAATAAACCCATCAAAATTTGTATTAATTGCATGAAGAAACTTATGAGAGTGTGTTCAAATGATAAAGTAGATAAAAACTTCATTTACAAAATATGGTAAAAATGTTAATGTTTTTCCGAAAGATTATTTATTTTTCATTTAAAAACAATCATATTTTTTTTTAAAGAGGCCCAACACTTTAGTGTTGGTTTGATACATAGTAAAGAAAATCATTCATTCTATGTTTAAATGTTCCTCAACATCAATGCCATCAAAAGTGTCGATACACAATTAAGATGATAGATGAGTCCACATAAAAACATTAATTATGGCCTTGTCGGGAGTTCCCTTGCTACCATCATGCCTTTTGAAGCCTTTCTCCTCTTTTGAGGAGTTCCTTTCTATAATATTTTCATTATATGTAAGAGGGGAAATACACTAGCATTTCATTTTATTTTTTATTTGGAATTTGGAACAAGCCACATATTACTATTTTATATGTACATTTTTTAAGCAATTATTTGATGTGATATTTTTTTAAATTCATTTGGAAATAAATGTCCAATGTGTAAAATTTGCATTTTTGCAAATAGAGATTGTATGTGATATTTGTGAAATCCATTTCGAAATAGATTCCTAACTTGTAAAATTTCTAAAATAAATTATATTGTTAAGTTGATCAATGAATAATTCAATAAGATGTGATTTTTTTAGTAAATAAATTAAAAACAAAAGCAATATATATATTAATAATATCCATAAATATGTGTTGTTGTTTAATTTGAATGTGAAAAAAGCTGATAGAATGATTATAAACATGGCCTAAACATTCCTAAGAACTAATTCACTATTGATGTAAATATCAATCATTTATTTTGTACTTAAGTAGAACCTAATTATCTTTTATTATCTCAATTTGGAGATATTTTCCTTGGGAGGTATAATTTTACTAGTAACTAGTGTTGGATATTTGATTTTCCTTGAGACTATGGTTATACTTTGGGAGGTATTCTTCAACTTTTTTTTTTGTAAGCGAGTGTGAGATTCTATATTACTGAAAAATATGGTACAAAAGGAAAAAGGGGGATCCTATGATCTGCCAAAAAGGAAACCAGATTAGGGATCCCGAAGTTGTGTTGTCTACAAAAATGGGGGGAGGGTTGGGTCGCCACCCTGGGAAACCGACCCAGTCTCTGAAAACTAGTTTGAAAAACTATACCATAACATATACATAAAAGACAAAAACATAGAACAGGGGTGGCTCCTACACTGGTAAACAACATGACCAGGGGTTGATACTGCACTAATCCAAGAGGATGGGATGGATTTTTTCTCCTTCCTTTCTTGCCTCGTTCTCCTTCCTCTGCTCCACCATGCACGTCTTTTTGATACATGTTGGTGTTCTGCATCGCTTTGCTGGAGTGATGTCCATGTGGTGGACATAGCGTAGGTAAAGGTGGAATTGTCCTGCCACTCGTTCCATTTTTCCGTTTTGGCTCCTTTGGTCCTCTATTATTCTTCTTGCACTAGCCTCTAGGTTTCTGAGGCAGCTCAGAATTTCTGTGAGCACCTTCTTGTGGTCCCGGATAGCCTCCCTGCTGGTCTTTTTCTTGTCAGCGCTTAGCTAGCCTATCAACATTTTTGTGTGCCAGGCTTCCTCCACCGTTTTTTCGTAGAGGGTTGTTCTGGGTTGTGTGGCCCCTGGGTCCCTTATCCTGTCCGCTTTTAGAATGAGTTCCGCAAAGAATTTTCCCTGGAGCGTGGTGTTGAATTCTCTCTCCCACCTGTCAATGACCACTTTTCCCTTTCGATCGACTTGTGTGAGAAAGGTACCCTTGGCTTCTCTGGCCACCTGCTCCATCCATGTGATACTCTGGGCGCTTGTTGGAAGTTCCTCCCCTTAGGGGCCCCTCTTACTTTGGGTATTCTTCATTCTTACCATCTCGGTTTGATTTTGGTGGTTCTTGTCTTGAATTCATCCTTCGTTTCTATTCACCACTTCCTGGTATGTAGGATGGCCTCTATAATTGCTTCTCTCCAATATGTGGCTATCCCTGATGTTTCTTATTTTATGGGATTTCCCCGGCTACAAGTTTATCTTGGTAATCATGGGTGTCCCACAAAGGTGTACCTTCTGGTCCT
>ML801065.1:151625-173097 GCA_009831015.1 Picea engelmannii
TTACCAAAGTTGTTTCGATGTCCTTATGTGATTCTCTCTCTATTCCATCCTAGTCCCTAATCTTTAGGATTTTGTTATGGGCTCTTCTGGCCATGGTTGTTCTATGAAAAAACTTGGTGTTCCATTCTCCTTCCTTTAGCCATCTGATCTGAGACTTTTTTCGCCAAAGAGTTTCTTCTTGATAGCATCGCGCTTCCCATTCTTGGGTCATCTAGATATCTTCCTTTTTTCGCTCCTCTGTGTAGCCCTCTGAAATACAAGTTTTCTAGAGTTTTTTCATTTTTTCTTTAATGTTGTTCTTCTCTTGGTTTACAGTCCCAAAAGTGTCCCTTTTCCACTCCTTGAGCCTATATTTGATGTGTTTTAGTTTCTTATAGAGTTTGAACATCCTTTTCCATTTCTCTGGTTTCTCCTCCCACCACCACTTTTTGATTCTTTCCTTAAATGTCGGGTGTTCAATCCAGAATTTCTCAAATATGAAAGGTCTCTTCTTTGGTGTGGTCTGGAAGCCTGCTTCCAGTTGCACTGGTTAGTGATCAGATCCCCCCCAGGGAAGTATGTTGCAATCTAAGGTTAGCCCCTGCATAATGATTGACTCTGATACTAGGCATCTATCAAGTCTTGTTGCTAATTGATGCTAGTTCATCCATTTATTGTTCCAGGTGAACTGACCATCATTAGTTTTCAGATCTACCATCTCCGCTGTGTCTATGAACTTTGAGAATTATTGCGCATATCTATCCAATCTTCTTGTGCCTCTTTTTTTCTCCACAAGTGAAGTGATCATGTTTAAGTCTCCTGATAGGATCCATTGGAGGTTGTTGGATCAATTATTAAGATATTCTAGGTCTCTTATCATTCCTCTCCTTTCCTCTGACACTTCCTTTCCTCTGACACTTGGGGCCCATACACATTAGTGCATAAAATCACCTATTTGTTCCCAATGATTTGCATGCGGACCGTAACGGTATTCCTGGTCGCTATTGTTGCTATTAGGCTTAGTACTTGTGGGTTCTACATGGTGAGGATACCTCCTGCCATTTGGTGGCCTCTAATAGCCACCTCTTGTACTTGCGCCATTATTGTTGAATGATTATTTCCATTCTGTCTGTATTACATTTTGTCTCTTGAATAAAACAAAGATCCGATTGTTCCTATTTTAGTCTATTTCTAAGGATTCGTTGCTTTCTTGGGTTGTTTAGGCCTCTTATATTCCAAGTTATAACCTTCATTTAAACATGTAGGGGGGAGTTGAGGAATATTTTATTGATCTTACTTGAGTTTATCAGTAGCGCTCCAAGATCCTATAGGGCTACACTATTTGATTTCCTACCTTTCTTCCTATGCGTGTGCTTGGGTGAGAGTTGTGGTTGTTAATCGTTGGATTTGACTCCTAGGTGTCCAATCTCCCCGTGTGTATGCTTTAGGACTCTAACTTTGGCTTCCTCCCTTAGGAGGAATAGGTACTGGATGCAGTCAAGTTTCTTTGTTGGTACACTGTGTACTCCCTGTCTTTTCCATTACTCCAGTATGTTCGTGAGATTTATCCCTTCTCTTTCCACAAGGTCTCTAAGTTCAGGATCTTCTGTGCCTACTTCGCTTGGGTTCATTTTCTCATCTCCTTCTGCTTCTTGCATGGGGATGTTTTCGTCTCTGATTCCTCCATCCATCGAGGTTGCACAACTTCCATGTTCCTTCTGGTTAGTTGGCTAGTCGATGGGCTCGTTTGTTGTTTGCTCTCTAACTTCCTGAGCTTTTGTTGTTTCCTTATCGTCTTCTTCCCCTTTATTGGTTCTATCCCATCCTTCCATTTTATTCTAGACCTCTGGGTTATTCCCCGTTGGGGCTTTACTCTGCTTTTTGTTTGCTCTGCTTCTAGGATTTGGTTTTACAAACCCATCCTCAGCCTGTTGTGGTTTGGGGTTTTTCGCTTCCTGTTTGTTATTAAGAGGGCATTCCCTGATCGGGTGACCATGTTCATGGCATTTTCTGCATCTGAAAGGGATCTGTTCATAATAGATGTTTTGGATCCATTCCTCATCCCTGAATTCGAGGCTTATGGCTTCTGGGAGTGCTCTTGACACATCCATCTCTATACATATTCTTGCGTAAGATGTATATCTCCCTTTTAGGGTGGCTTCTGTGGTCTTTATATATTTACCCAGTTTGTTTCTTATGGATTTGAAAGTAGAGGGTAACCAGTAGTCGAAAGGTAGGGAATAGAATCTCAACTAGACCGACACCTTTTTGAAGGTCTCTTTTTCTGGGGAGAAATTTTCCTTCCATGGTTCCATGTACAGTCCTGCTAATGCATGGAAGTATAGACCTCCTTCAAAGAGTCTATCCCTGTCCTCCATGTTTATGAATATTTCTGTAAAGAAGCCTTTCAAACCCATATGGAGCTCCACTTCCCCATTTGGCTTCTAGTGATATTTGATCCAGTTGCACAACGTTCTTTTGGTGGGCCACAAGCCCTTAAACTTGCATATTAGTGCGTTCACCTTCATCTAATCCCTGTAGAGTTGCGTTTGAGGATCCTCTAGTATCACCTTGGGTATCATTGTTGTTTTAGGTTTGCACGAGTTGCGCCCTTCTGCCCGGTTGGTCTTCTTTGTGTCTTGCGTCTCCCTCTAGGTTTCTCTGGCTTCCTCTTCATTGCACTCACTTTTGCTTGGGTTCCTTTCCTGACCTTTTCTGGGTCTGCGCCTGAGGTGCCTATCACTGGTGCCTTGAACAATACGCCCCTTGGCCCTTTCCCTCTGTCTACCACTACCTGCTTGTATGAGGGGGTACCCTTAACCCCCCCTTTGGTGCATGTTGTCCTCTGCTATGGCTGCAATTGTCAAACCCTAGCTTGTGGTTGTTTTCCCCCACCATTATCGTCTACTTACGTGAAGTGCATTAAACATGTTAACATGTTCTTCATGTATCCTTAAACTTGCTAATGAAAACAATTTCCATTTTATTAATCTAACTTAGCCTCAATTTATATCATATCATAATCTCTATTCAACATTTGCAACTTTTTTCTTAGAATACTATCTCACCCTACCATAATTTTGTCACATTAAAATCACTTTGTTAAGTTTATTCTTCCTTGATGAATACCAGAAACATAATCCTTACATCTAAAAAACATTTAATCATGAAAATGCCACTTCGAGTATTCTTCACATCAAAACCCTTCTTCAACAACTTTTTGAAATGAATATGCTTATCATAAAAAGTAATGAAAAATAATGAAATGATTACATCTATCATTTCCAAAATGAATAATGGGTGAAGCACATCAGAAAAGAATACTAAATTTTACATAAATGATGCACATCATACAAATAATGGAGCCATTAATACTCTTCACTTTAATACTTTGGATGCCATCAACCTTCCTTTCGTCTCTTTCGATGAGGAAAGTGTCTATAATAAACTTATCAAAATATTTATTAATTGCATGGATAAATTTATTAGAGGGTGTTTACATAATAGGATAGAAAAAAAATGCATTTTCAAAATGTAAAAAAATGTTAATATTTTTTTTTGAATATCAGTTATTTTTTATTTGAAAAAAATCAATTTTTTTCAAGGAGATTAAATACTTTAATATTAGTTTGATACATAACAATGAAAATAATGCATTCCATGTTTAACACAAGTTCCCTAAAACATGGAATACATTATTAAGATAATACATGGGTTCATATCTAAACATTAATTATGGCCTTGTTGTAAGTTCCCTTGCTACCTTGTTGTGTTGCCTTTTGATGCCTTTTTACTCTTGTTAGGAGCTCACTTGTATAATATTTTCATTACATGTAAGAGAGAAAACACACTACATTTCATTTTATTTTGTTTTTGAAATGTGAGACGAACCACACACATTACTATTTTATATGTACATTTTTGCAAGCAATTATTTTATGTGATATTTATGAAATCCATTTGGAAATAAACATCCAATGTGATAGTATTGATGTAGAATTTAGGAAGTTCTAAATTTATAATATATATCTAAAGTGGTGTGATTTCACTTTCATTATATTGTTTAGAGAAATTTTATCTATATTTCTTATATTTTTTTAAGAGTATTATTTTGATTGATCACTCTTCGATAAAGTTCATTTAGATCTGACGAGGTAATAAGTTCACTTTCATCTAATTGAATGATTGGCCTCGGTTCGGGAGGAAGAACTGGTAATAGGCATAAGACCATCCATTTTGGTTCTATATTTGTTCGGAGAAAATGTTTAGCCAATTTCATACGTCCAACCAGAAAATTCTTTCTTCTTCGAATTGTTTCATCCTCCCATCCATCCACAGTAGATTCTTGATCCTCCTCCAATCTATTCCATTTCAATATAGAAATTTTATCTATATCTCTTATATTTTCTTTTTACCTACCATTTTTATTTTTAGAGATATAAGAAGCATATCACTCTAATATCATGTATGAAAATTTTCACCTAAATTAATAATAAATATATTTTTTTACTTATATGTTTTGAAAAAGTTTTTAATCTTCATTAAATTTGTCCAATCTTTAAGAGATTATTATTCTAGACTTTGCTTCTTTCAAAAAAATGTAAGTAATTTGATAGATACATGCAAACATATTGTAATTGTATTTATGTTGCCATACTTGTTCTATAAAGATGTGTAATATAATTTGTTAAAGTTTCAATGCTACTTTATTTCATGGTTATATTAATTCTATATTTTATGTTATGATGACCATAAAATCAAACTAGGCTCATAGTAATTATATAAATTTAAAATTTTGTATGAATATCTTTCCTATCATTAGAGTTCAATACATATATGGAAACCAATATGAGAAATTGATTATCACTGGTGAAATTCACATATCTTTCCTATAAGAAGTCAAGTAAATGTGAAACATGGAGTTGGTTTATTGTAAGTAGATAAGTTAGTTTCTTATGGTGTGATGAAGGTACCTTCATCGAATTTGAGATATTATGGTTTGATGAAGGTACCTTCATCGACTTTGAGATATTATGGATGTGGACATGTTTTTGTTAGAAGTATTTGGTTTTTTATTTATAAAACAGTGGATATAATTTATTTTCTGAGACATATTAATGTATTGTATATTTTGTCTATAGATATCATTAGATATGATTGTTGTTTGATGTGTGAAGAAAAAATCCGTTTACAATGTTCATTTACACAAGGATACATTGATGTTTTAATTTGAAAAAGAAATATTTGATTTGTGCATAATGAAGTGATCACATGCAAAACATTAAATGAAAATATGTTACTGAGAAAAACCTAAAAAAAGACAACATTGATGTTAAACATCTCTAATCAATGCCAAGACCTTTTATTCCAAATATTGTCTCAATGAGTGCATTTAATTTTATTATTTCAATAACTATGTACATTTTTAGAATATAATTATAATAATTTTACTATAATATTAATTATGTATATGATTTGTTTTTTTATAATACTCGTATTGAAAAAAAACATAAACTCTAGAAATGTGATAATGTGAAAGTATTAGATTTATATAACGTTGTTATTACAAGGGGTCGAAAATAAGACAACCTCTGTTTGTAATGAGATTCTGACCCCTTGGTTTTGGATGAGGTGATAAGGTTTTATTGGAGACGTTGTTATTACAAGGTTTGGATAAATTCACTCACTTTCTATAATTTATGGAGTGACATTGATTCTTAAAGATGTTAATGTAAATATTATTAAGATCAAAAGTAACATCCCATTTACATATGATGATAAACTAAATAAATGTATTTACATATGATGATAAACTAAATAGATGTAAATGTTTGAAAAAGAAGAAAGAAAGTTTCATTCAAGGACCATTGAAATATTTGCAAAAATCATTAATATAGTTGGTTTTCATGTACTTGTCGCAAATCTTGATGTAATTGACAATATGGAAACAATTCTTGCCATGGACTAATACATGCTTTATCATCAAGTATTACTGGTCATTCAATTGAAAAATCAAATATATGGTAGTACTTGACTTTATATATATATATATATATATATATATATATATATATATATTTCAAATTATATATCTTTGTAATTTATCTTATTTATAATATTGTTAATTAATACAAATTATAATATGTTTATACAAATTTAATATCTTTCTACCAATTCCCATGTGTGACACTTAGTTGAATATGATATTGTTTAATGCAAGTTGCGTGTTCATACCATGCATGATATTTTTATTTATTGTTTAAGTATATATAATTTTAAATATGTGTCTTATCGATATTAAATCAATATCAATATTGTATAGTGACAAAACTATGCAAATTCATGACATTTTTAAAATTATTCACAACATATTTATGTAATATTGAAGAACAACAAATAAAATGAATATAAAACTAATAAATTGGTAAAATAATAATAAGGAACAATAAATAAAATGAATATAAAACTAGTAAAAAATGTAATGAAAATGAAACTGCTAAACTAGAGATAAATATAATGAATTTTGAATTACTAAATTAATAATAAAATATATAATAGTATTGTTTTAGTTTCCTTATAAAGAACTAGGATTGTAATACTTGTTTAAACATGAATAAATATATTATTAAAAATGATAAAAAAAAATGACTAAGTAAACTAGTAAATATACTGCAAATTGAAAATAATTAATAAAAAAATTTAAATGAGTAAATATGTTATAAATTAATGAATCAATTCAATCAATAAATGACTATTTGAAATACTACTAAAAGTTAGTAGCATTATAATGGACTAGGATTATACTACCATTAGTCACCTCCATAAAAATTATAGCTTATATACATGTTTTAGTTGTTTCTTTTGGTAATAAATTAGCTAATTTGTACTTGTGTCAATTATTGCAGTAAAAACACAAGAGTCCTTAAGGGAATCAATGGATTCTAAGTGCGCTTGCTCCATTGGTGTGGTGTCTTCCACTCCTTTACCAATCATCATGGTGTTGTTCCTGAGTCTGTACTTAAGGCTCAAAAGTATAGTGCCAAGGCATCCGAAAATGGTTAGGATATGGAGAAGGGAAAATGTCAACCTTCGGAGAAAGAAACTAAGGGAGATTTCTTCGTTGGGGTTGTCTGGCTTCGAACTGCTCCTGAATAGTTATGTCTCATTCAATGGTTGCCCATGATTGTTCCAGTTCGGCCCGGTTAGTTGTTGTTTTAAGGATAGTGTTGAAAAGGTTTAAGGCGATATGTGTTTGTTTCAATAACCCAGGTTCAACGTTAGGTTGAGTTGGTGTGGGAACTGTCATGGGGGAACAACACAGGTAAGAGAACTTTTAAGAAAGGTCGAGTGATGTCTCAATTTAGTCTTATAAAGAGAATTTACGGTTGCAGTATTAATGATGGATGCAAATCTAAGGCTCGTTCCCGTAACTGTATTATATTTTAATAAAAGGGGCGAGATGGGAGAAAAACATTGAGCCGTTTACAGTGTCAGGTTCCTACCAGGGGAAAATCTCACGAAGTAAACGAGAGAAGAAAATATGTAAGAAAATAACCGATGTAACAAAAATACATGTAGAATTCCAAAACTGTAGATTGGTCTTACACCGCTGATAGCAGGTGCAGAGGAAAGACAATAAACAATTACAGAAAAACCCAAGTTTATTCGTTATAGTAGTGGTAGTACTAAAGTATAACGAAGCACATCAATTATGAATATGAATTGAAATTGAAAAATGAGGAACAAGAAAGAAAACTTGTAATACAAAAGTGACAGAATTGAGAATCTCGGATTTGCTTGTATTAAATCTCAACGAAAAAACTCTATTACAAAATCTCAAAAAGGGTCCAGCCCCATTTATTCCTCTCTGGGGTATATTTATACAATTTCTACAAAGCAGGTAGAATCTCAATAGTCGCAAAATTTCAGTTATGACAGAGGAGAGAGAAATCACTCCATTTCCCCTACTTTGTCCTCATTTAGTGCCAGGTGCTCGTCTTCACGCAGACTCGGTGTAGGCGATACATCTTTCCACAAGCTGAGATACGAGATGTGAAGGCTCCGCTTGACAGCTGTCCTCGACGAAGTAACATTCTTGGGCCAACTGCTGTAGCTTGTCCCCCATTTGTGCATCGATGATGTCGAGGGCACTTAATTGCGCGCTGGGCTGGATCATGTGCTTATCAACTTGGGCCATGTCCACCATGTCTATCTGAGAGATATCGGCTGAATCTATCTCATCCTTCTCTTTCAGATCAAGCGAGATCTGTTCCACATTCATTTGTATCAATGTTTCTACGTCGCCTCCACTGTCCATACCCAACAGCTCGCCGTCTATAGAATTGAAGGATTCTTCTAATGAATTGGTTACCTTTTGGGCTTGCTCCTTGCCTAGGCCAATGTTGTGCTCCCAATCTTTCAACAGAATATTACCTCTAGTTTGTTCTGGGATGGCAAGCCCGGGAGAACTTGTCGAAACTCTGTTATTCGTGGCTATCACCGCCTCCTGGAAGGTGACCCGAGCTGCTTCTGCATCTCTCTCTCTGACAGTCAGGTTCTCGAAAACCTGATTCATCAACAAACAATTCTCTCGGATCACTCCCACTTTGTCAAGCAAATTCTGTTGTGCAGAAGAGATTTTGTTCTGAATCTCGATCGCTCGGGATTTAAACCTCTCAACGTTGATCATCTTGCTTTCGACGATCTCTACCTGAGCCTGTAGCTCTACAATCATAGTCCTCTATTGGCCCGCCTGTATCCGACCATCTCGGACCACTAGATGTGCTTGCTCGAGCTTGGTTTTAAGCACCTCTATCTCATTTTTATCAGCTAGTCAGGCCAGTTCTATCTCTGTGCTCACCTGGTCTTGAGCATTTTCTATGGCCGAGGCCAATCTGGCCTTGAGAGTCCTGATCAGGTGATTTTTCCTATTGAGTTGGTTTTTTAAAAGTCCGTCCGAAAATTGATTTGCCGATGCATATGCTCCTAGCGTCCCTGCGATCTCAGTGGCGAATTGCTCATTCTTTTTATTTTTTCCATCAGTCATGACCTTGAACTTCTTAGCAATCGATTCTCCCTCCTGCTAGAATTCCCTTTTTACTACCGCTTTCCTCTTTTTATCAAAGAAGAACTCGTTCAGAGGAAGTTCTTTTGCTCGTATGGGCCTCAAATCCTCATTAGATATCCATCCTTCTTCGATATTCCCCTGTGCCGACTGCAAGGGGGTGACATAAGTGATGGGTTCCCCGATTTGTTTCGCTGATTTTCTTGGGGTGTCAACCGGGTTCTACTTCTTTGGCGGTTCCGGGGTCTTTGTCTCGACTTCCGGATTCTGTTTCTTTTGGCGGGTTCGGAGTCAGTACCTCTGCTTCGGGATTCTTTGTTTGTTCCTCCTCATCCTGGTGTTTTTCCGAGTCAGGAATTGCATCTTTGGAATCTTCAGAATCCTTCTTCTTTGTCTCGGGAACACCCGAACTCTCACCTCGCAACACAGTGGGGAGACCGCTTCGTCTATGCTCTTGGAATTTTAACACAACAGCTGTGTCTTCAGGTGCCAAGGATTGGATCCGGACTAGAACTTCTTTGTAAGACCTCGCCCCTAGGAAAATATCATCCGAGGGTGAGTTCTCATGGTCAAATCTCTTGAGCCCACAATTTGCTAAATGGTTTCTCACAACCCTCTGTGGATCATGTTTCTTATACTCGATGGAGACCAAATTCAGGTCTTCCAGGGCTACAGCCTCGGCCTTTGCATGCCCAAAATCCAATAAAGAATAAGAATTCAGCGGAATGGGAAAAGACGACCACACCTTCTTTGAGTATCCTTTGAGTTCTTTACTTACCCCACCAATTACTGTCTTCCAGGCAACCTCGCGACAAGACAGCTTGTCAGGGATGAACAATGGTAGTGCAAGTGGGGGAACAACAACCCCGAACACTATGAAGTATGAGAACTCTGCCTCCATGTACCAGTCCACTATGCCACTCAGATTTGCAGCAATGTTGTCCAAGATACGAGGTGGTGGGTGACCAAAAATGGCGATATGCAGGGGCACCATCACCCAGTTGAAAATTTCGTATATGAAATTGTTTGCTTTATTTTACCATAGTTTTTCATGGTATACATGTACAGGTCTATCTTTGGCCGGAGTCCAAGCCCAGCGCATAAATGGGAATGGTGTCATGGAACATATCATGTCCATGATATATGCGGACATGAAGAATGAGGACGGCCTCCCACTTGTCTTCTACTCCCGATACTCTATGACCCGGTTGGCCAAACTGTCCAAGAGTATATTTTCCCAATTAAACGAGCAACCTTCTGCGACACGAAACATCAGAGGCACCCATGCAATGAAAAAATGTGATGTGTCCTCCCTCCCAAATAGTCGGCATGTCATCATTGCCACATACTTATACTGTGGCTCCAGCAAAGTGATTGAATAAACGCCCTGGTCATTTTCTCTGAATTTCACGGTGCGCGAAACCCAATCATTTATCAAACCAGGCATGGTTTTATCATATCGTGTGCAATCCTTTTCCTTGAATTCCTCCAGGAATTCAGCACCATATGTGTATTCAGATGTCATCGAGAGCTTATACATGGTTTGGATATATTCTAGCCTAAAAGTCCCGACCGTGACCGGCTGCTGGTTGATGATAGTCCTGGTGGGTAGGTCTATGTGATCCAATGCCCATCGAATCATGTCATAATATGGGAGCAACTGTGGTCTGGCTGCTACCCGGTGCATTCTGGATTGGACAACTATCTTGTATTTAGTGTTTAGGTCATCCTTTTCATTGTCGTCTGAGTCTGAATAATTCACCAATTCTGATTGCAGAATGTCTGAAACAAATGATCAGCTGGGGACCGAGTTGACACTCCAGGGCGAAGTGTCAGAGACATTGTTTGAGCCTTGTCTTGCGACCTCGACGTTCGCCTTTGCTTCTTTCTGTGGAGCCATAGCCGAAGCTTGCGTTTTCGCCCTTCTGCGATAGAACTGCGTATCCATGTAGAAATTAGTTCACTCAGAAATGACGAGCTTTGTGTGCTTATGAAAATGCGTTCATTATAATAAAATGAAACTCTTATATATATTTGAAAATTCGGTACTTTTTGAAATAAGCCTATCAAATCATAATTAGAAACAAATTTATTGCGTAAAAACCGATCTTATATGTGTGGATTTACCCCACTTCTCCATAAATGTCATCAATTTCAGGTGGTTTGACAGTCAGTCGAAGTATGGAGAGCAAATGGCTACCTCTGGAAATGTGCAAACCTCGAGGCATGGGATATATCTTACTTTATCTTAAATTATCAAATCTTACCAATGTTAATCAATTTCTCGTTGTTCGCTACATCGTGGATTTTCTTTTAACATTTTGAGTCTCCAACTCACGAGATCACGAGGACCGACTTTGGCTTAATTAACGGTAACCGCAATTTGGGGCATCATTAATTTTATCATCATTTTATTCGCCATATCGCAACTCAGAACTTCGAAGACCAGTTTCTAGGAAATTAGTATGTCGAGTCACGAAACTGTGAGATGGCGAAAATTAAAACTCAATTAAGGGGAAGAAAATCTTGGATTGGGAGATTAATTAATCATGTTATAATCCGCTCGTGACTTCGGGAGTCAGGGTTTAGAAGCTGGAAACTTCGAAAAAGATAATGCCGAGTGGCGAAAGCCCGAGAACAACTTTTACCATGGTTAGATTTTTGCCTTTGACCTTTGACATGGGTTATCCAAAAAGGACTTCGCGTTCTCGGCTCTCGTGGTTGTAAAAGTAAAATTTTGGACTTGGCGAACACTGAGGCATGAAACCTCGATGAAGTTTAATCATGAGTTAAAGGTTTCACCCTGGTTACTGTCTTGAGTGAAAAATTAAAAAGACTTCGTCGTTTCGCAACTCGGGACGTGTTAACTCATGGATTATAATATCCAACTTGCAAGATCCTAAAGTAAAACAAAAAGGAGAAAACATTCTTGTGAAAGTGGACTTGTTTAGAGAGTAGAAAAGCATCGCTGCTTACGTGATAAGGTTTCAAAGGTCTCATCGTCTCGACAAAAAAAAGAAAATCAACTTTAGATTTCAAGTATCAAAAATGAAAATTGTGACAGGCCCAAAAACAAAGGCAGCTCCAACATAGGCTCCAACTTGGGATCCCGCCTTCCTGTGAGGTGGGAAGAATAGTATACCACGTGCCTATATTGGGTAAATGGAGTCAAAGTTCAATCAGGCGGAAAATTTCCAAGGAAACATGATCGAAGGAGGGAAAAAACTCTGTTTTTACCTCGAGAAGTTTTTCAAAATTAGATATCTTTCCCAACACTGCTATAGTCCGTTTCACAATTTTCCCTTTCCCACTACTAACTTTGGGTATGTTTTAAGACAATCGAAATGACCCTAGGAGACTCAACAGATCTTGTGGCTCTCAGATTGCATCAAAAGAATGAGATTATATATTTTTAATTCGGGAAGTCCCGTCTGAATTTGGGATGTGGATCAGGTTTTTAGAAAGCATTGGTTACCAGAGTAGAGTGATATTCATGTATAACATCCTTACAGATATGTCAGACATTGCTTCACTTCCAGCGAGCCTGTTTAGTACCCCGGTGAAGTTATCTGGCCCCTTTTACTGAATTTCCTTTCACCACTTTGGAAATTATTTATGCATTTAAATGCTAAGACAAGGGCAATCATTTCTGAACTTCCTTTCATCGTCTTCCTGGACTAGGTGCGGGAAATCATTTCTGAATTTCCTTTCACCACACGTCTTATAATTTATTTTTGAGCGCGAAGATGGGGGCAATCAGTTTGTATCAGGGCTGATATCTATGTAATATTTTGCATCAGAGGTCTGTCAACTTACTTTGATTACTCGGTACCAATCTTCCCTTGACCTTCACAACACCTTTGTTCTTAGGGAGACAGGGAAAATAATTTTTTAAGGGGCATCCTTCTTGAGCAAGCTTTGATTCTTCCGATGCTGTTGAAAAACCTAGGAAGGTCAGGATCGCTCTAAACATTCCTTCACTTAGTAGGGGATCAAGTAGTCGTGGAGACCCACTTTCTTTCCACAATCTGTTTTGAGACTTAGGAGGTTAAAACAAAAACTTATATTCCTTCGTAATGAAATGAAAAGATGGCAGCTTGTCAAAAGTTAGACCCGAAAACAAGCATGATACAAGGCAACGATTCATTGATTGAAAATACAGAAGGTCAAAATAGTTCAAGACTGGCTCTTGTAGATATATTTTGGGGACGGTTACTGTTGACAGACTGCTTTAAGATTTAGTATATCATTCAAATTATTTTAAATCAAAGGATATCAAGCCGAGCAATAATCCTGTTATCTAACAATTTAGCTGATATTGCAATTTGAATTATGTTACCTTGGTTTAAATTTGACAGTGTTTCATAACATGTGTATTGAGAAATCCCACCTTTACCTTTTCTTTCCAATTTCTTTTTGCACTATGAAACTACTTTTAGGTATCACCTGTTTCATGTTGATTTATTTATGACACTTCTTTGCGAATTACCCCTCCCACTAGCTTTGAAAGTAGCTGTAATCCTGTAAAAAGAAAATACGAACTTGATTCGAAATATGTCTAAAAATCATGAACAGAAGAAAACAGAAAGCCAAAAGGGTAATGTTTTGAATAAAAATGCATGTATGTACGCAAATTTTATTTTATCGTTATTACATATATATATGTATATTATTATTATTATTATTATTATCATTATTTTTATTTATTTAATTTTTTATTTATTTTTACTGTTATGTCATGTAATGTTTCAGATATCGCCCGTTGACAGGGGCGCTGAGGAATTCTCCATCGATGTTCTCCAACAGGAAGAAATTTTTCCCTTCTGGAGCTGAGATCCTGAATGGCCCATACTAGAGGTGGTCAAATTTACCATGCTTCACGGCTTCCTCCTTTCTCGCATCCCATCTTAGTACCAAGTCACCTGGAAGGAATTCCCTATCTTTTGCCTTGAGATCGAACAATGCTTTCATCTCATCCTAGTACTTCTGCATTTTTTCATCGACTTCAAATCTTTGATGTTGAATCTCGATCAGCTGGTTAATTCTCCTGGTTACATTATTTGGTTCTTCATTTTGATCCTGCCATAGCTTCATCACTGACAACACCAGGTTTATAGGTAGGACTGCCTCTGTCCCATAGACCATTTGAAATGGCGAAATGCCGATAGACCTTTTAGTGCTGATGCGGTTTTCCCATAATGCGTATTTCAAGTGAACATGCCAAGACCTTTTATTTTCATCCAGTACTTTCTTGATTATGTTCACCAGGCTCTTGTTAGATGATTCGGCCAATCCGTTCCCCTGGGGGTAATATGTAGTAGAATGGACGAGAACGATATTATACTTCTGACAGAAGATGATCATGGCCATAGATTTGAAGGCCTGGGCATTATCGGTAACTATCTTTCGGGGACATCCGAATCTTGACAAGATATTGTTTTCCAAGAAATCTATCACCACCGAGTTTGTTTCCCTTTTGGTTGGAATGGCTTCCACCCACTTAGTAAAATAATCCGTAGTTGTTAGGATCCATTTATGTTGAGAACTGGAATGAGGATTAATTTCCCCTATGAAGTCTAGACCCCATTGTTGAAATGGATATTCAGATTTGACTGGAATGAGTGGTAGTGCAGGAAGTTTCTTTTTCCCAGCGAATATTTGACAAGGGTTGCACGCGGGTACTTTGGCATTGACATCTGAAAATAGTTTCGGCCAATAGTATCCTTCTCTAAAAATCTTATAGGTTGTGGCTCTCCATGCATGGTGTCCTCCAAAGACCCCTTATGAAATTCCCCTATAACCCGTGGAGTTTCCGACTCGACCAAACAGACTAGTAGGAACCCGAGTGGATATTTCCAGTATAGCTGGTTTTCAGCGATGCAATATTTTACAGCATGGAGTTTTAAAGTTCTGCACTTGGCTGGTGATATTTCATTTGGGCATTTCAGGTTCAACAATTAGAACACTATGTCTTTATACCAGCCCAAAGATATGAACTTTTCCTCGATCTTGCTTGGATCTGTCGGGTCATCCAGCTCACGCAGGTGTGTGTCTTCGTCTTCTTCTTGGAGGCAATTAATGTCAAGAGCTCTAAGATTCGACTCAGCCAAGAGTTTGTCTAGACCCTGCCCCTTTATCAATTTAGTTGGCTTGACTTCCAGATCAAATTCTTGTATTTTAGCGATCCATCGCCCTCTATTTTCATCGTTGTCTGGCTGTACCAATATGTCTTTTACAGAGCTGGTGGGTACATACGCGATTATCTTTGAATGCAGCACATAGGTTCTGAATTCCTTCCATGCTTTCACCATTGCGTATGCTTGTTTTTCCATTATGTCATACTTCAGTTCTGCATCTCTGAGGCTTTTGCTAAAAGACGTTATCGGCTATTCGAACCCCTCTTCATTTTTCTGCAAGAGTACCGTGATGATGGTATGTTCAGAAGCAAAAGAGAAGATGAGAAAATCCTTCAGGTAATCCGGACTTGCTAGTACAGGTGCCTCGCTTATAACTTTTTTAATATGCGTGAAAGATGCCCTGGCCTTGGCGGTCCAATTTACCCCACTGTCCTTCTTCAACATTCCTTCATGCATAGCGAAATGTGATTTCTTTGGGTTCAGGGATAGGCCAAACCTGCGACACTTTTCGAAAGTCTGTTTTAGATGCATCAAATGTTCTTCATCAGTTTTAGAAAAAACCGTCAGGTCGTCGAGGTAAATAACTACGAACTTGTCCCTTTCTCCCACGAAAGAGATGTCCATAGCTCGCTGGAAAGTGGCCCCTGCATTCATCAAACCAAAAGGCATTTTTTCATACATGAAAGTACCCCAAGGTTTGGTGAAAGTAGTTTTTTACCTGTCTTGCTCATTCATAGCGATCTGATTATAACCAGAGAAACCATCTATCATTGACATTTGATTAGATCCAACAACCTTTTCTAAAATATGGTCCATCTTGGGTAGTGGGTAATTATCTTTGAGAGATGACTTGTTCAAGTTTCGGAAATCCACACACAGTCTGATTTCCCCGTTCTTTTTCCTGACTGGAACTAGGTTATCTACCCAGTCCGAGTATCTCAGAGGTACCATTATTTTTGCGTCCAAGAGTTTTTTAATTTCCTTTTCTATCACGGGTAACAGAATGGGGTTAATTTGCCTAAGCTTTTTCCTAAACGGTTTGACCCCATTCTTCTAAGGTATCTTGTGATCAATAATGGAAGTGTCATATGTTTTTAATTCATCATAGGACCAGGCGAAAACATATTTATATTGTCAGAGTAAGTCTTTATACTTAACTTTCACTTTGGGAGGAAGGAACTTCGATATTTTTACCATCCGGGGTTCTTTTTCGGTTCCTATATCACAGTCCTCGACCTCTTCTGGTTGGGGCCGCAAAGTGGACTTTACAGGTACATCGTTCTGATCAAAAAGTCTTTCCAAAGGAATTAATCCTTTGGGAATCTAATTGCTTTTAAGGACCAGCATACGATGATCTGCAATTTTTTCTCAGAAGATTTCAGGTTCTTCTCCTTCTTGCATGATGCACCTAGAATCATTCTGATTTTCTTGGTCGGCGTGAGTATCAGAGAATTCACCTACTGCTATAAGGAATTTCTTAATTTGTTCATCGTCTTCGAATACTTGCCAATGTCATATATTGTCTGGTATGGAAGGTTTGTATCTGATTTCAATGTGATATTTCAGTTTGAAGGTCATGAGAGGAGTGAAGGTTGAAGTTGCCTTTGCCAACACATCAACATGTATATTCTCTACACGTGGGATAAAATGGATACTTACAGTTGAGAAAAAAATTTCCATGAGATCCCAAACACAATTCCTATATGCTCTTAGTCTGGGGTGTCTGGCTAGGTACTATCGGTTTACTTGTTTTACTATCAATTCTACATCACCATAGACCTCTGAGTTTTTTATATTTATCTTTTTGGCAGCCTCTAATCCTAAGATCAATGCTTCATACTCACATACATTATTAGTGTAATCTATGTCCCACTGCAAATGACAGGAAAAAGGGACAATGAACTTACCTTCAGGTGCCACCAAAAGCACTCCAACACCTGCCTCTTCAGAAGAGGAAGCACCGTCAAAATACATTTTCCAGACACCAGTATCACACAGATATTCTATCAAGGGGTTTGAATATTCTTTCTTTGTATCGATTTCTTCCAGGCAACGATCGAAACCATCCTCAAAAGACAGGATGAATTTTCCTAGATCTTGGTCTGCAATGTAAATAGGGAAGTTGTGCGGGTTTTGAGGGTCACTGACTGTGTATGCTAATCTTGTTTCTCTGTATAAACGGCTGAACTGACCACTGAACAAAAGGATTGTGGCATAAGTCATGTCTAACTGGAGAGAACCTCCCAACTTGGCCCCCCATGACCTAGATAACAACATGTCGTACTTAGGGGGAATATCAACGATAAACACATCCATCATAATACTTTTAATAGGGACTTGCACTAGGGTAACTACCAGATCCTTTATCATCCCCATGCATTTAACCTTCCTCGAATCAAAAGAGTACATATTTTCATAAGGTCTTGTGATCTGGAGACCTAGCTCTCCATTATAATCTTGGGCATAACATTATGGGAAGCTCCGGAGTCTAACATACAATTATGCAGCAACTGGTCATATACATTCAGGGTGATATAAAAGGGAGAGATGTTGTCCTTGGACCCTTCAAAATGAGGACCAAAAGTGATGTTAGGTCTATCATATTCTAAGTTTATGACATCGGATTGGATTTCTATCTCAGAAACACCTATCATTTTGGAAATTTGTTTGCGATAAACGGGGTTTTTCGCTAATTCCACCAAAGGGATTGGTATCTTAATTTTATTCAACTCGTTTTCAAATTTAAAAGCTCCACTCACCTTGTCTATTTCTCCAATCGAGACTTCTGAATTCTTTCTTTCTGACTTATTTTTCTGGGCAGATTTATCATTCGTGGTCTTAGTTGGAGATGTGGCTTTACTTACGAGTTCAATCGACTGCGTTTGAGTTCCAACTTTTTCTACCTCGGACTCTTGAGTGTTTACTCTTCTAATTTTGTTGTTGGGTAGTGGGGTCTCATCCGAAGGAGGATCGTAAGCCTGACCTCTCTGAAGGATTTTCTTGGGTTGAATTGTTGAGGTAGGTTTATTCTTAGATCTTAGGTTGTACCTTGGTTGAAACTCAGCTATCATTATCTTAGTTTCTGGTTGGGATTCACGGTTCTCAGTGTGATCACCCTCTTCGTTCTCATTTGGCGTCTCTGGCACATTTAGATACTTTTCGTAGTCTTCATGAGTCAGATATGGTTGACTGCAGTCATCACCGAAGTTCGTGACGTCATTATCTGAATCCTCGAAGTCTTGAAAATCGTAAGCTCCTATAAAATTTTCATTCTTCAAGGGAGCTTGTATCTTTTGATCTTCCTTTTTTATTTGTCTTTGTTGATCAGGAGGGTTTTGATTTTTCCTAAAATATTGTTTGGCGTAAGAGTTAGCCTTGGCCTGTTAGAGTTCCATCAGGGTTATTTTATTTGACAACTCTTTAATCACTCTGGCCATATCGTCCACCCTATCGTCTGAGGATCTATTGGACCCTGAAGGGCCTGCTTGTTCTCTAAAGTGGTTGGGCTCTCGGTTTCCAGCCTCTAATATAGCTTTAAGTTTACCCGAATCCATCATGTTAGATTCTATTTCTACTGCATCGTCCTGCATATGGTTTAAGGTGGCCCCCCTTCGCTCTCGCAAAAGTAATGAGAAATCCGACTCGAAAGCTCTGGCGAAAGTCACTTTGGTTGCGGGTTGAGATGGTTTGACTTCAGTTGGGATTTTATTGTATAGTTTATTGAATCTCAGAATGAATTCCATGACTGATTCTGAGTTATTTTTCTTCAAAGACCCAAATTCGGTTAGATAATAGAGATGATCTTTTTGCTCGCCCCATTGTCTGAGGAAAACATCTTCCAAATCATCATATGAAGGGATAGAAGCTGCGGGTAAGCTCCGAAACCAAGTTCGGACCTGACCCTCAAAAGTTTGGACAAGGAGTCTCGAATATACATCCTCGTGCTCGATACCAAAGATATCCGTGAATTGGTCAAAGAAGTTAATATGTTCAGCAGCAGTCAGATCTCCCTCCCCGGTGAATTTTGGTAAATTCTTTATGTAGTTTTCTGGAATATCATGTAGGGGGACAGGCAACACTAAAGGAGCGTATCGGGATGCAACTTTTGAAAAAACTATGGGAGGCGGGGGAGGCCCTTGACCTCCATCTCCTCCTAGAGAGACACCTCCACCTCCGCCTAGAGGGACTCCTCCTCCACCTCCTCCAAAACCACCTCCTCCTCCTATGAACCCTCCACCTCCTCCTCCGGCAGCAACCATCATTGTTTGTGGAAAGTTATAAAGGGGATTTTTGAAAAATAAGAGGGAAACGTTATTTTCTTCGTGAAGAGGAGACTCTGATGAGGAAGGATAAGGGACGCGAGGAGTTGGTTCCTCGGACTTGCAAGAGACGGAATTGGGAAAACTGACGAGTGTGAGAAATGAGTGTGTAACACACTCTTCAGGATTTGGAGAAGTTGGGAAATTCAACTGAAGATAAGACGATGTTTTAAAATCCGACGAACCTTCAAGAGGGCCCTTTTCCCTCTGTACCAAGGGGATTGTTGGATGAATCTCACTCCTAACTTTAGAGCAGATTGGCGTTGAATGTTTATCTTCAAAGCGAGGACTGAACGAGGTCAAGGGTTTGGGAGGGATTTCCACCTTCAGTGATGGGATTTCAAGTTGGTAAATAGTAGTGGTAGGCTTAAAAGAGCCTCTCGCCTTTAGAATTTTTTCGGGATCAGGAACGGGCGTAATCTACTCACATGTTAAGCCCTAATGTTGGCTCATTACCCCTTAATTGGGGCATATTAGATTAGTAATGCTATTTTATTTATGTCGGCTTTAGGCCATTAGTTGTAATTTATATTAGTAATGTTATTTTAATTATTTCGGATTTAGGCCATTATTTGTAATTATACCTCCTAGTCTCCTATATATACCAAGGAGACATTTTCATTTTGAATCATCTTGTACTTGAACATTTTAAGTGGGGTAAAAGGAGGTTTCCCCCTCGAAGAGGATTATTATCTGAAATTATATCAGTTTCAAGACATTGAGTACTTTTCATGAGGTTTTTCCATGCTATATTGATGTTTGGTTCTTAACATATGGTATCAGATCTCAAGGTCTTGGGGTTTCACTGCTACATCTGAGACACCGTGGAATTTTCTCTATAACTTTTTTTCTAAAACGTTTCAGAAGGAACTGCTTGGAGGGTATTTAGTAGACGGGTCAAGGTACGTTGGGTTCAAAATTCATCTCCTGAGGACTTATACTTTCGGAGATACAGCCTGTACAAGATAGAGTTCTGGAATCATCCTGAAATGAGTCATTGTGGAATTTTCTCTATAAAAAAAATTCTGTAACCTTTCAGACCCTGAACTATAGAGGACATTTATAGAAAATAGTAAGGTATCTTTGGTAAAAATTTTAGATTCTGGGGCATCTTAAATTTGTAGATACACCTTTTGTAAGATAGGGTATCTGACTAGTCCTATTGACTAGTCTCAAGAAGGTGTTCCAGGTAAAACAAGCATAACTTCTTACTGGAGTATCCAAATTGAGTGGGATTGGTTGCATTGGATCATGGACAGTCTGTAGTATTTTGGGTGAGAGTTTCAGAATTTGATATCAATTATTTTGTGCGGGGAATTCTATACAAGTGAGATCTCCTGGAAAGGCCAAAAATCGGCAAGTTGTGAGGAAGTTACCGTAAATTCCACATGGAACATCCAATTTTGATCAGACCTGTGGAATTACAGAGAAGAAAGATCATAGAACTACCTAAAGGAAATTTTCATACCCATAAGGGCCAAAACTTGGGAGATATAATAGAATAAATATTGTCTAGCAGAACCACCTCAAAATCAAGACTCAAAAGTGATATTTGGCCAACATGCCACCCAAAAAGGGACCTCCTACACCAAATAAGCCTCCAGAAAATCCTAATTGGACTCTTGATGAAGGTGAAGAAATGCGTAGGGACATAAATGATTTACAAAAGAAGACATTAACCAAAGATGAACTACAAGAGATGAGGGATACAATGGATACTAAGATGGATTCAATGGAAGCCAAGATGGATATTATGGAAGCTAAGTTGGATACTAAGATGGATGGCTTAAAAGGGGAGATCATGGAAGTATTGGAAAATTTCGTAATAGAGAAGACACCCAAAAGTGAAAATGCATCCCATGAAATTCATGATGAAGACACAAGGAAGGTGAATCAAGAATGGAGAAACTCCAACTTTGGTTTGAAGACCAACCACATTCCTAAGATTGATATGAGGAAGTTTGATGGCAAGG
>ML801065.1:176803-195287 GCA_009831015.1 Picea engelmannii
TTTAAGACTACAACCATACAAACAGATGTCCCTCAAGCAAGCCAAGAAGGATAATAAATTATCACCAAAGTACTATGGGCCTTATAAGGTGTTGCAAAAGATTGGTACTATGGCATACAAATTGGAGCTGCCTGCATCTTCACGAGTACACCCACTTTTTCATGTTTCATGCTTAAAGAAGGTTATAGGTGACAAGATCCCAGTTCAAACTATATTTCCAGAACTTGACGAGGAAGGAAAAATCATATTGGAGCCTAAATCCATCAAGGACACAAGAATTCGCTAGCTAAGGAATAGATCCATTTCAGAGTATCTCATTAAATGGAGGAAACTATTGGCTGAAGATTGCACTTGGAAAGATGAGTCTTTTATACAGAAGCATCCATAGTTACTCAAGCGTTGTGGACAACACTTGTCTCAAGGGGAGGGGCATGTTAAGCCCTAATGTTGGCTCATTACCCCTTAATTGGGGCATATTAGATTAGTAATTCTATTTTATTTATGTCGGCTTTAGGCCATTAGTTGTAATTTAGATTAGTAATGTTATTTTAATTATGTCGGCTTTAGTCCATTATTTGTAATTATATCTCCTAGTATCCTATATATACCAAGGAGACATTTTCATTTTGAATCATCTTGTACTTGAACATTTTAAGTGGGGTAAAAGGAGGTTGCCCCCTCGAAGAGGATTATTATTTGAAATTATATCAGTTTCAAGGCATTGAGTACTTTTCCTGAGGTTTTTCCATGCTATATTGATGTTTGGTTCTTAACTTCACCATCCGGGTTTTGTCTGGTATTCCTTCAAATGAATGCCAGTTTATTTTTTTCGTGGAGTCGCCAAGTGAAAGATATAAAGCCTTAAAAGGTGTGTACTCTTTGTTCACCATCAAAGGGTAACACTTTCAATGAAAAACAATTTTTCATTTTCCTAGGGAAAAAAATTTCGTAACTTCGGTCCCCAACAACGATGCTAGTAAGATGTTGTTCCTAAGTTTGTACTTAAGGCTCAAAAGTATAGTGTCAAGGCATCCGAAAATGGTTAGGATATGGAGAAGGGAAAATGTCAACCTTAGGAGAAAGAAACTAAGGGAGATTTCTTCGTTGGGGTTGTCTGGCTTCGAACTGCTCCTGAATAGTTATGTCTCGTTCAATGGTTGCCCATGATTGTTCTAGTTTGGCCTGGTTAGTTGTTTTTTTAAGGATAGTGTTGAAAAGGTTTAAGGCGATATGTGTTTGGTTCAATAACCCAGGTTCAATATTAGGTTGAGTTGGTGTGGGAACTGTCATGGGGGAACAACACAGGTAAGAGAACTTTTAAGAAAGGTTGAGTGTTGTCTTAGTTTAGTCTTATAAAGAAAATTTATGGTTGCAGTATTAATGATGGATGAAAATCTAAGGCTCGTTCCCGTAACTGTACTATATTTTAATAAAAGGGGCGAGATGGGAGAAAAACATTGAGCCGTTTATAGTGTCAGGTTCCTACTAGGGGAAAATCTCACGAAGTAAATGGGAGAATAAGATATGTAAGAAAATAACCGATGTAACAAAAAATACATGTATAATTATGAAACTGTAGATTGGTCTTACACCGTTGATAGCAGGTGCAAAGGAAAGACAATAAACAATTACAGAAAAACCCAAATTTATTCATTATAGTAGTGGTAGTACTAAAGTATAACGAAGCACATCAATTATGAATATGAATTGAAATTGAAAAATGAGGAACAAGAAAGCAAACTTGTAATATAGAAGTGACAGAATTGAGAATCTCAGATCTGCTTGTATTAAATCTCAACGAAAAAACTCTATTACAAAATCTCAAAAAGGGTCCATCCTCATTTATTTCTCTCTGGGGTATATTTATACAATTTCTACAAAGTAGGTAGAATCTCAATAGTCACAAAATTTCAGTTATGACAAAGGAGAGAGAAATCGCTCCATTTCCCCTACTCTGTCCTCATTTAGTGCCAGGTGCTTGTCTTTGCGCGGACTCGGTGCAGGCGATACATCTTTCCACAAGCTAAGATACGAGCCATGAAGGCTCCGCTTGACAGCTGGCCTCGACGAAGTAACATTCTCGGGCCAACTATTGTAGCTTGTCCCCCATTTGTGCATCGATGATGTCGAGGGCACTTAGTTGCGTGATGGGCTGGATCATGTGCTTATCAACTCGAGCCATGTCCACCATGTCTATATGAGAGATATTGGTCGAATATCTCTCATCCTTCTCTTTCAGATCAAGCGAGATCTGTTCCACATTCATTTGTATCAATGTTTTTGTGTCGCCTCCACTATCCATACCCAACAACTCACCGTCTATAGAATTGAAGGCTTCTTCTAATGAATTGGTTACCTTTTGGGCTTGCTCCTTGCCCAGGGCAATGTTGTGCTCCCAATATTTCAACAGAAAATTACCTCTGGTTTGTTCTGGGATGGCAAGCCCAGGAGAACCTGCCGAAACTCTATTATTCGTGGCTATCACCGCCTCCTGGAAGGCGACCCGAGCCGCTTCTGCATCTCTCTCTCTAACAGTCAGGTTCTCGGAAACCTGATTCATAAACAGACAATTCTCTCGGATCGCTCCCACTTTGGCGAGCAAATTCTGTTGTGCAGAAGAGATTCTGTTCTGAATCTCGATCGCTCGGGATTTAAACCTCTCGACGTTGATCATCCTGTTTTCGGCGATCTCTACCTGAGCCTGCAGCTTTGCAATCATATTCCTCTGTTGGCCCACATATATCCGACCGTCTCTGACCACTAGATGTTCTTGCTCGAGCTTGGTCTTAAGCACCTCTATCTCATTTTTATCAGCTAGTCGGGCCAGTTCTATCTCTGCACTCACCTGGCCTTGAGAATTTTCCATGGCCGAGGCCAATCTGGCCTCGAGAGTCCTGATCAGGTGATTTTTCCTATTGATTTGGTTCTTTAAAAGTCCGACCGAAAATTGATTCGTCGATGCATACGCTCCAAGCATCCCTGCGATCTCAGTGGTGAATTTCTCATTCTTTTTATTTTTTCCATCGCTCATGACCTTGAACTTCTTAGTAGTCGATTCTCCATCCTAGTAGAATTCCCTTTTTACTATTGCTTTTCTCTTTTTATCAAAGAAGAACTCGTTCGGAGGAAGTTCTTCTACTCGTATGGGCCTCAGCTCCTCATTAAATATCCATCCTTCTTCGATATTACCCTGCGCCGACTGCAAGGGGGTGACAGAAGTGATGGGTTCCCCGATTTGTTTCGTTGATTTTCCTGGGGTATCAATCGGGGTCTGCTTCTTTGGCGGTTCCACGGTCTTTTTCTTGACTTCCAGACTCTGTTTCTTTGGCGGGTCCGGAGTCAGTACCTCTGCTTCGGGATTGTTTGTTTGTTCCTCCTCGTCTTGGTGTTTTTCTGAGTCAGGAATTACATCTTTGGGATCTTCAGCATTCTTCTACTTTGTCTCGCGAACACTTGAACTCTCACCTCGCAACATAGCGGGGAGACCGCTTCATTTATTCTCTTTTAATTTTAACACAGCAGCTGTGTCTTCAGGTGCCAAGGATCAGATCCAGACTAGAAATTCTTCGTAAGACCTCGCCCCTCGGAAAATATCATCCAAGGGTGAGTTCTCATGCTTGAATCTCTTGAGCCCACAATTTGATAAATGGTTTCTCACAACCCTCTGTGGATCATGTTTCTTATACTCGATGGAGACCAAATTCAGGTCTTCCAGCGCTGCAGCCTTGGCCTTTGCATGCCCAAAATCCAATAAAGAATAAGAATTCAGCCAAATGGGAAAAGACAGCCACACCTTCTTTGAGTATCCTTTGAGTTCTTTACTTACCCCACCAATTACTATCTGCTGGGAAACCTCGCGACAAGCCAGCTTATCGGGGATGAACAATGGTAGCGCAAGCAGGGGAACAACAACCCCGAACAGTCTGAAGTATGATAACGCTGCCTCCACGTACCAGTCCACTATGCCACTCAGATTTGCAGCAATGTTGTCCGAGATACGAGGTGGTGGGTGACCAAAAATGGTGATATGCAGGGGCACCATCACCCAGTTGAAAATTTTGTATATGAAACTGTCTGATTTATTTTCCCATAGCTTTTCGTGGTATACATGTACAGGTCTGTCTTCGACCGAAGTCCAAGCCCAACTCATCAATGGGAATGGTGTCATGGAACATATCGCGTCCATGATATATGCAGACATGAAGAATGAGGACGGCCTCCCACTTGCCTTCTACTCCCGATACTCTTTGACCCGGTTGGCCAAACTATCTAAGAGTATCTTTGCCCAATTAAACGAGCAACCTTCTGCGACCCGAAACATCAAAGACACCCACGCAATGAAAAAATGCGATGTGTCCTCCCTCCCAAATAGTCGACATGTCATCATTGCCACATACTTATACTGTGTCTCCAGTGAAGCGATTGAATAAACGCCCTGGTCATTTGCTCTGAATTTCGCAGTGCACGAAACCCAATCCTTTATCAAACCGGGCACAGTTTTATCATATTGTGTGCACTCCTTTTTCTTGAATTCCTCCAGGAATTCAGCACCATATGTGTATTCAGACGTCATCAAGAGCTTATACATGGTTTGGATATGTTCTGGCCTAAAAGTCCCGATCGTGACCTGCTGCTAGTTCATGATAGTCTTGGTGGGTAGGTCTATGTGATCCAATGCCCATCGGATCATGTCATAATATGGGAGCAACTGTGGTCTGGTTGCTACCCGGTGCATTCTGGATTAGACAACTATCTTGTATTTAGTGTTTAGTTCATCATTTTCATTGTCGTCTGAGTCTGAATAATTCACCAATTCTGATTGTAGAATGTCTGAAACAAATGACCAGCTGGGGACTGAGTCGACACTCTGGGGAGAAGTGTCGGAGACATTGTCTGAGCCTTGTCCTATGACCTCGACGTTCACCTTTTCTACTTTCCGTGGAGCCATAGACGAAGCTTAAGTGTTCTCCCTTCTGCGATAGAACTGTGTATACATGCAGAAATTAGTTCACTCATAAATGACGAGCTCTGCGTGCTTATGAAAATGCATTCTTTATAATAAAATGAAACTCTTATATATATTTGAAAATTCGGTACTTTTTGAAATAATCCTGTCAAATCGTAATTAGAAACAAATTTATTGCATAAAAACCGATCTTATATGCGTGGATTTACCCCATTTCTCCATAAATGTCATCAATTTCTGGCAGTTTAACAGTCAGTCGAATTATGGAGAGAAAATGGCTACCTCGGGAAACGTGCAAACCTCGAGGCGCAGGATATATCTTACTTTATATTAAATTATCAAATCTTACCAACGTTAATCAATTTCTCGTTGTTCGCTACATCGTCGATTTTCTTTTAACATTTTGAGTCTCCAACTCGCGAGATCGCGAGGACCGACTTTGGATTAATTAACGGTAACCGTAATTTGGGGCATAATTAATTTTATCATCATTTTATTCGCCATATCGTAACTCGGAAATTTGAAGACCAGTTTCTGGGAAATTAGTATCTTGAGTCGCAAAACTACGAGATGGAAAAAATTAAAACTCAATTAAGGGGAAGAAAATCTTGGATTAGGCGATTAATTAATCATGTTATAATCCCCTCATGACTTCGGGAGTCGGGGTTTAGAAGCTGGAAACTTCGAAAAAGATAATGCCGAGTGGAAAAAGGCCGAGAACAACTTTTACCATGGTTAGCTTTTTGCCTTTGACCTTTAACATGGGTTATCCAGAAAGGACTTTGCGTTCTCGGCTCTCGTGGCTATAAAAGTAAAATTTCAGACTTGGCGAACACTGAGGCATGAAACCCCGACGACGTCTAATCATGAGTTAAAGGTTTCACCCTGGTTACTATCTTGAGTGAAAATTTAAAATGAATTCGCCGTTTCCCGACTCGGGACGTGTGAACTCATGGATTATAATATTCGACTTGCGAGATCTCGAAGTAAAACAAAAAGGAGCAAACATTCTTACGAAAGTGGACTTGTTTAGAGAGTAGAAAATCATCGTTGCTTACGTGACAAGGTTTCAAAGGTCTCATCGTCTCGGTAGAAAAAAGAAAATCAACTTTAGATTTCAAGTATCAAAAATGAAAATTGTGACAGGCCCAAAAACAAAGGCGGCTCCAACACATGGTATGTGTACAACAACGATTTCTTCCTCATCTTCCTTCGGCTTGCAAAGAATGACATGCTCATAGTCTTCTACTATATCAACCTCAACATGGAGATCTTCTTCTTCATCATCGAATTGTAATTTCAACTAGGGTATTTTTTAGGGGTGAAGTTTCACCAATTAGCTATTCTTTTGCCATTTTTCAAAAAAAATATATTTTCCAATTAGCTATTTTCTCTTAAAAAAAATTCCTTCTCTACATAAAATATGATTGAATTTATAATATTCACCAAAATTTACAAGTTTTGGTAGTGCATTATATGTCTTTTATTGAATATTCACCTAAATATCTATATGTATGATTTTTTTCAAACTGAAATAGCCACCTAGTGTACTATACATATTCATGATAGTAAAATCTTTAAAAAATATTCGAATTTCAGTTGGTTGCCATCATATTCTTTTACCTCTACAACAAACATATTCAACCCTATTTCTTTTTTTTCCTATGTATTTTGTTTCTTTCAATTCATATTTCCCTTAGTACCAAACAAGAGTTGTTGTCTCTCTTAAAGAGACCACTCTTTCCACTCATATTCATGACACATGTAGGATATCTTCTTTAACTATTTTCTCCACTGATCCTTTTCCAAGGAATTCAAACATACAAACAACCTTCCACTTCATTTTTTATGGCTCATCCTCATATTAGCAAGGTCTATTATTTCATCCACTGAGTCTTGTACTTAATATTGCCACCATATTGAAATTTAATAGTGTTATTCATAACAAAATCAAAACTCATATTTTACATATTTCTTCCTCACTTCAAACCCTTCAACATTTCTCACTTCATTGACATTGTTATCCTCTTTCTTATTTTGAAAAATATACCCAACACTTTGCTTGTTGAAGATGTCTTTAGCGCATGTAAATTTAGATAGATATGCACTCAACCTCATTTTCATTGTGATTTATTCACCAATGTGTGCCCTTTAAGTTACACAATAATGTCCACCCAACCTCTTGTAAGAGCTATTTTACTTTCCCTCTATAACTTTACCCAACATGTGACCAAAGTTTTTTCTCACCTACAAAACATAGTTAATAACTTGAAGAGAACCTTCCAAGGCTCAGTAGTTATCATTGTTTTAGAGGTTACATTTAATGGTTAACCTCAATTCAAAAAGTGATGCTATCAATAACACCCTTTTTCCCCCATGGTTAATATTACAACATTTTGCAATCATTATCCATAATCTTCCTAACAAAAACCTTAAAATCAAACCCTAAATCAAAAAGTGATGCCACAAGTAGAACCCTATTTTAGGGGTGTTACAATTACAACTTGTTTGAAACCATAAAAACTAGTACCATTTCAACTCAAATCATAAAATCAACCCCTAAATTGTAAATTATTGTTACAAGTGAGCATCCTATTACACCTTAGATTCACCTTAGTGTACCTTATATTTTTTCACCAGATGTGGGCCATGTTATGAGAAGATTATGTGCCTTATAGTACCATGATGAGCCAAAAGTTTGGTTGTATTTGTACTCATGTATTGTGTTGGAACACGCTTATATGTTTTATGTATTGGTAGGGGGATTATGTGGTATCTCTAGACCCCATTTGGTCAGTCATGGCTCGTCCTTTTAGTCCCCATTTCAAGATTGTTTTTTTCTTTTATGGCTAAGGTCGACCACCCCTTGATGTTGGTAACCCTCACCATCTTGATCATTTATTATCTGGGTTAGGTATGAAAGAATCTTGGGTTGGATATACTAGGACACATGATCTAGGGGAGCTGCATGGTCTCTCACCACTTTTTATATGATGTAAAAGTGGTGATATTTGAAAAGGTTGTCACAACTATGTAAAACACACTTATTGTTCATAATCATGGATCCATTTCTTATGTATTCATCACACTTTGGCCATCTACTACGAGAGATGATTTTGAAAATTTTCACTCGGTTTCATGCTTCTCAAGAAAATACACATAATCTGAGGCATTGGTCACATCCTTCGAGGAAAATTTTGTCTATTTATGCACACATGGAAATCATATACACAATATACATGGGATGTCATAGAATTATCCTCTTCTTTAACAACTTTTGGAGATGTATTTCACATGATTTCAAGGTTGGCCCACTCTTTTGTATGTCATACTAGTCATTGTTGTTTTAGGAAACATTTCTTGACTTGGAGGGTCTCTTCCACACTTCATGGAGGTTACTTGACCTTACATATGGACATGGGAATTCTTTGGAGACATATTTCAAGGATATATAAACATCATTTCAGAATTCCTTGAGCACATTATGTGGAGGCCATCCCATTTTAACGTCATTCTACACATTTTCATGAGGTCATTTCACTTGGATGAGAGGAACGTTGGATTGTTTCTTGATTGGGAGGATACCTTAACTTATTTTGAGGCCTCCACATTGAAATATTGAACATATAGCACTATTGTGTGCACAACCATTTTGGCATCACACACCAAATCTATTTCTTTGTGTGCATACTACTTTTTGATGCACATTAGCTAAACCAACCTCTTGTGCACACTAAGTATTTCCTGTGCATATGTTCATTCAAACTTGTGTTGAAGACTCATAACCAAAATCAAAGGACAAATTTATAGGAAAAACTATCAACCTCTATCATCCTCATGCATGACTACAAATACTGACTATCAACAACACATAGACATGTGCAAGAAACATTACACATAATAAAAACAATTACTTATATGAAACAACTTACAAGAATCAAACCCATGATAAAATATATAATTAAGCATGATAGACCTTGGTCATGTATTAAGGAAGAAAGAGAAGATTAAGGAAGAATAAATACAAAGAACAAAGTGCACGGAAGTCACATAAACCGAGGAAGGGTCGAAGTGGTTAAAGAAGCAAAAAAGAAGGAACGAGGTAAAGGAAAAGAAAGCTATTGAAAGAGAAGATCAAGGAAGAAAAAGAAACAAAGAATATGGATCAAGGACAACTTATCAAGTGGAAGAAGACACCAACGGGTGATTTGGAGAACCTCACAAAAAAGAAGGAAGAATAGGCTAGCGAAGCCCTTAAAACACAGATCACATGGACCTAGGGTTTTGGCATCTAGGGTTTTGACCCCTAGACTTCAGTCTAAGGTTGTCCAAGTGTCATGTAATGTATAAATAAATGTCTAGAAGAGTTGAGAGGGTTGTTACTATTATTTTTTATGAGAGAAATATTGATATAGAAGTGTTGTTTTTATTAGGCATTTGTGTATTCTAGATCTTCAGTTGGGTGCAAAGATCAACCTTGCAGCTGGGTGTGTAGGGATGGGAGATAAAGGGAGAAAGAGAGAGAGATATGAAACTAAGTGTGCAGATATAACTATAAGTTTTCATATAATATATCAAGAAACACAGTTCTATGGACGTAGCCCTAGGGAGAGGGTGAACCATGTAAATCTTGTTGTTCTTTGTGGTTGATGTTGTGTTATTTGCTATCTGTTATACTGTTATTTTCTGGTTGTTTTCCCTATTAAAGATATAAGGTATAAGCTATGTTCGCGACCTAAGTGTAAGACTTTTAAGGAATCTCTAGGTTATATTTCATTGTTGTTCTGGATTAACTTTGCATTTACTCTTGTTGTAGGCACCTATGTCCTACAACCCCCCTATTGCTACTTCAGGTGAGACTTCATCTGCTTCGCAGGTGTTGCCAAAAGGGCTAGTAGTTAGGGTTTGTTAGTGCATTGTTTGAGTTGAACCCTGGGTTTTCCCCTGTGCCAACAAATGACTCCATTTCCCAGACCATAATATTTTTGAGGGAATCTAAAGGTCGTTTCCATCGAAGATAGAAATTCATAACTATATAGAAGAACAAGAAAGGGACTTCACCATAGCTCAGAACAAGAACCCTAACATTAGTACAAAAGACTTGTTGGGGAGGTATATATTTACAGATTTGCATGACATTTTCTTTACAGGATTTCATAAGGAGTTATATGAGTGGTTAGCTAGACTAGCAGACATGCAGTTTGAAATCATATCTAGACCAACTGTGGTTTGGACAATGACGTTGATCAAGAAATTCAAGAGAGTTGATAATGCTATGTCTAGAGCAACAGATCTCTAGTTTGATATCACTATTGGAGGGTACATTACTATGTTCTCTATTGACAGAGTGGAATCATATAGTCAAGAAGAGAGGTATTTCTTCAAGGGACCTAGAGGAAAGTTTCTACACTTCTTGAAGCTAAAGATTAAGATGATATTGCATGAGAAGAATATCTTGAAGATACAGTAATCATTCGGATTTTAAAGCTAATGTTCAAGAATTCAAACAACGAAACTGACATAGCGGTTGGACACACATGCAGTGGGAGGTCATTCAGAGAGGTTCCTCTTTCTTACCTATTTAAGCATAATTACAAAGACGATGGATTATACAGTGGAGAAGAAGAAGATCTAAGATATGAAGAGTATTCAGAGTCCGCAAGGGCAAGGGAAGTAGAGACTGAAGAACGTTTCTGAGGAGAGAAAAAAGCTTCAGGTACTGTGCCTACTATCGAAATAAGTATTGTTACTCCTCATGTTGTTTTAGAAACATTAAGTAGACAAAGTAACCGGAGTAATCAGAGCACTCAGAGTATTGTTACAAGAATTTTAGTACATACTCAGTCAAGAAACGAAGGAAAGTTCATGGAAGATGAGATGAGGTTACCTATTTTTAGAGGAAATGGATCTGAATATCCTGACCAACATTGGTTCTTATGCGAAGCTGTATGGATCATTAAGAAATCCATCGATGAAGCTGTTAAGAGAGCTCAATTTAGTACTACCTTTAGGGACTGTGCACTAAGATGGTATATGAAGTTTGTTTCAGGATTGGTATAGACTAAATCGTTGAATGCCATTAAGACTACGTTGAGTGCAGAATTCAATAACTCTAAGTCGGAGTCACATTGCATTACAGATTTGAAGGAAATCAAGCATCTGAACCTGTTTGGGAGTTTGATCATAGGTTTAAGGCTCTGACAGGTCATTTAAAATTTTAGATCCCAGACAAAAAAAAAAAAAATGGTTCATCGATGCCCTCCTACCACACAATAGAGTTCCTTTGATGCAACAGAAGGTCGCTTCATAGGCTGAAGCTCTGGAGATTTCCATGAAACTAGAAGAAACCCCTGTAGGAGAATTTAGTCCAGGTATGAGCCATATTTTAAATCAATTAACTAGTTTATATTTAAAGGTTGAAGATATGAAGAAGGACAAAGGAAAGGAGAAAAGAAAAGATTTTTGGTGTATCAAATGTAAAGCAGAGGGCCATGACAAAGAGAACTGTCCTTTATTTAATGAATACTTGTCCTCTGGAGCACCTAACCCTTTGAAGTAGGCTACTCTACCATGGTGTGAGGTATGTAGAAATAAACATTTCCTTGGTGAATATTATTACATGCAAAAATATGTCCAGACACCTACCAATATTTATTGCATATTTTGTAAATCTGTGGGGCATGATGAGAAGAAATGTAGGGCTTATGATCTCATGCATGAAAGATCAAGGGATACATATAGGATTCAAGGAGAATTACATCTAAAAGGAAATTCTACGTAGTTAAATTCCCCAAGAAGAGGAAACTTCAACCCTCGCGGTGGATTCAAAGGAAGAGGACGATGAGGAGGAATGGGTCAAGGTTGAGGTCAGATCATTTTCTATAACTGCACCCAACCATGAAATTTGTCAAGGGATTTTCATAACCCTTGTACTACTTGCAGCTATTGTAATTCATTTGACCATGGCATTGAAGACTGTACCGTATTGTTAGATAAACTTCAGGAAAGACGAGGTGGAAACCGGGAAGTACAACTAATATTAGTTTAACCTCGCGATGAGGATCCTAGATTTTTTGTTATTACTAGAGGAGGCGTTGTCACAAGAGAATACAGGGTGACTCCAGGAAATACTACAGATGGATCAGGGATCAAAAAAGATGTAGATAAGACACAATTGTTTGATCCAAGGAAAGAAAAGAATAACTTTGGAGAAGCAAGAAGAGAATTTGTAGGAGAACATGATTCTTCATCTAGAGAACAAAAAAAATTAAGGGAATGTGAAATGCCTCCATCATTTGATCAGTTTTCCCTAGCTAGACAAGGAAAAGAGGTAAGTAAGCTTATGGAATTCTTGTATACTTGTATCAATTTGATTAAAGATGAAAAAGTTGTGCATGAACTACAACACTTAATAATACAGTATGAAATTGGGAGAATAGATCCACTGTTAATTAGAGTTGTGAATCAATTATCTAAGAAAAGGAGGACAAGCAAGGAACTACACCTTAGTGCTCAAATTGGAGAATAGAACATAGACTATGTGGTCCTCTACTTGGGATCAAAAATAAATGTTATGACGAGGAAAACTTGGGCATTGATGGGAAAACCTAAGTTTATTTAATCCCCTATTAGACTTAGGATGGATAACCAGCAGGCAGTGAGCCCCTTTGGAAGACTAGAGCATGTCCCTATGGACATCGACGGAGTGAGGAAATTTGCAGACTTCGAAGTGATTGAGATTGTTGATGATGGTTTCCCCTACCCAACATTATTAGGAATTGATTGGGATTTCAACAATTCAACTGTTGTTGACCTGAAAAAGACAAAAATGACATTCGAAGGTGATGGCCTTAAGGTCATTACACCTCTTGATCCTGATGAAGGTCGCAGATACACATAAATGATAAGAGAAGAAGACCATGCCTATGATCTAGAAAACATCTATAAACTAACAACATGACAACATGATTACATTAATCCTGCAACAAATGGAAATCTAAGTTGGTGATGTGAAAGTGCATTCTCATCAGATTCAAAAGAAGCATTGGAAAACTAGCAGAACATAATGTCTGAAGTCTCTATGCAGAGGTGTGCTAGATTGACTAGAGAAATCCTTTCGATTGGCACAGAAGTAAGTAATCTTCCTACATTTGATGGCTTGAATCATTTATAGACATTTCTCGTTGAATTCAAAGGAATTGTACCATTACAACAGAGGTTGTTGGCACTAGATGAAGCCTTGAAAGCAATGCCAACTAGATGGTGGGGAACACACAAGAAGAACATCATGGAGTGGGTACAATGTCACACCTTGATGACAATGCATTTTTCAGATCTATATGAAGGTTACGAAGTTCGATACACAGGTTAGATTTGTCCCAAGGACCATGTGCAAAGTTGTGAGGAAGCTTGGAGCAACATTCCTAAAGAACAGTGGCTACATAAGTTCATTAACACTTTAAATACTACACCTATCAGCTGGTATCTTCAAGAAGAATAGTTCCGCATCACTACAGATTGGTATGGAATGACCCAGAACTTTATAACTACATTGCTATTTGAAAGTCAGTACCCTATAGTAGATCAAGCTTTACAAATAGTAAGACAAAAGGTCTTTGAAGAGGCACCTAACCTCCCTTTTTCTCAAGAAGAAGATGAATGGAATGCACCTCTTCAGAAGTTACAGGGTTGTTATAATATTAATGTTGACGCAGATGATGACCCTAGGGATGAAAACATTGTAGAAATTGAAGGACAAAGAGACATAGAAGGGCCAGGGATTGAATTACCTTTTATTGGGCAACTTATTAAAATTAAGAAGGCTAATATTGGAATAGAGAAAGAACCTAAGTTGGAAAATCTTGGATATTATTGGGATGATTCTACTATTAGTAAGATTACAGAACTATTACATGAGTATCATGAGTTATTTCCAACCAACTTCATAGACATGAAGGGCATTAAAGGACCCATGGGATAAATGAAGGTTCCTTTGAAAGCAGATGCAAGGCTAGTAAAGAAAAGACCTTACAGACTGAATCCCAAGTACAAGCAGAAAGTTAAGATTGAATTAGACAGAATGCTAGAAGCAGGAATCATAGAACCAGTTGAAGAATCTGAATGGATCAACCCTATGGTGGTCCAAGATAAGAAGTCAGAAGAAATTAGAATCTGTGTAGATCTAAGGAAACTAAATGATGCATGTTTACATGATCCATTTCCTACACCTTTTACTAATGAGGTTCTAGATAATGTAGGAGGATAGGAAGTATATTCATTTGCAGATGGATTTTCAGGCTATCACCAGATCAAAATTTCTAAGGAGGATAGACATAAGACCACATTTGCAATAGAATGGGGTTATTTTCAGTACATTGTGATTTCTTTTGGTCTGAAGAATGCACCAACCATATTTTCCATGGTGGTGGTCGAAGCATTTAAGGAGTTTTTACAAAAGTTTTTGGAGGCATGCTTTGATGATTGGACTGTTTTTAGCCTACCGAAAAATCATATTGAATGTTTGAGATTAATGTCAGATAAGTGTAGGCAATGTCAAATTGCCCTGAACTCAAAGAAGTGTATTTTTTTTTCACCTTTTTGTGTTTTGTTAGGATATATTGTGTTTAAGTGGGGGTTGTTGGTAGATCCTTCCAAGATTGCTACCATTGTTGATCTACCTCCTCCTACTTTAGTTCGACAGCTCCGCACTGCATTGGGACACACTGGACACTATAGAAAATTCATTAAGGGCTACTCACATATAACAACACCTATGTTGAATCTATTAAATAAATATAGTAAGTTGCAATGGACAGGGGAATGCCAACAGAGCTTCGTCACACTAAATAAGAAAATGGTCACTGCGCCTATTTTGATTTTCCCAGACTGGAGTAAGGAATTCAATGTTCATGTTGATGCTTCATCCATTGTATTAGGAGAATGTTTAGCACAACCAAGTGTAGGATATATTGACCACCCTATAGCTTTTGTGAGAAGGAACCTTTCTACATCTGAAATAAATTATACCCACTAAAAGGGAAGGCTTAGCTATGGTATATGTGCTGCAGAAGTTTAGAAACTACTTGTTGGGAGGAAATTTTAAGATGTTTAATGATCATTCTACATTGAAATACTTAGTCAACAATCCAATGTTGTGGGGAAGAATATGCAGATGGCTATTATTATTCTAGGAATATGATTTTGAGATTGTGGTCAAGCCAGGGAGAATGATTAAGGGACTTGACCACTTATCTAGGTTAGAACATGGAGAGGAACCTACTATTTTGGATGATACACTATCATATGCACAGTTGTTGGCCATAAATAAAGTCGATGATCACTTTGCCAAGATCGTCCAGTTCCTATCCACAAGAATGGAACCTCGTGAGTATACAATTATTTAGAAGAAACAATTGGTAGTCCAGGCTGCATAGTTTCAACTTATCACTGGACACTTATATAAGATGGGACCAGATGAGATCTTGAGGAGATGCGTTATGAAGGGAGAAATACCATTGATTCTATCAGAAGTACATGAAGGCATCGCAGGAGGAAATTATACAAGGAAAGAAACAACACAGAAGTTTCTCAGAGCTGGCCTCTGGTGGCCCACTTTACATAAGGATGCTAAGGACTACTACAGAGACTGAGATGTATGCCAAAGTATATGCAAGCCTTGTAGACATGATGAAATGCCTTTATCACCTTAACTAAATTTACAGGCCTTTGATAAATGGGATATTGACTTTGTGGGACCTATCAACCCACTAGGAAGGCGCACAGGAGCCTGATACATCATCACTGCTACACAATATTTGAGTAGATGGGAAAAATAAAGAGCAGTTAAGGACTGTAGCACAACTACAACTGCGTGATTCATGTTTGATGATACCATAACTAGATTTGGATGCCCAAATATACTTATGAGTGATCAAGGTACACACTTCATTAACAAAACCATTTAATGTTTGACTTAGGAGTTCAAAGTTCACAATCAGAAGAACACACCATACCACCCACATGTGAATGGTACAATCAAAGATTTCAATAAGATCTTGGAGACAACACTGACCAAGATTTGCAGTGTTAACATATATGATTGGGATTGAGTAATTCCAATAGTATTACGGGCTTATCGAACTACTTGCAAAAAGCTGACAACACATACTCGCTTTAAGTTAGTGTATGGCTAAGAAGTAGTAGTACCTATGGAATATTTGGTTCCTAGTTTACGAATTTCAACATTTACAGGTATGGATAACATTGGCATTGTTCAAGACAGGCTCGCGTAGTTGATAGAATTAGAAGAAGACATGTTTATTGCAGGAATTTATCAACAGGTACAAAAAGAACGAGAAAAGGCTTACCATGACAGACATATCAAGAAGAAAGAATTTAAGCAAGGAGATTTGGTACTTTTATATGACATCAAGTTCATGAAGCATCTAGGAAAGTTAAGCACACATTGGCTTGGTCCATTTAAAGTTTCCTATGTTACAGAAGGAGGAGCTGCGTAGTTGAAGACACTTAATGGAGAATGAAAGGATGGTTTAGTAAATGGGATATGATTGAAGCTATATTGTGACAACCAACTGTCTTGCAACTCTCAGTAAAAGAAAGGAAAGAAGGGTCTAGGTACCAAGTGCAATTGAAAGTGGGTACCAGACACAGAAAATACATTTTGCACACAATAGGGAGGGACAAAGCAGAAAGCACAGGCTGCTCCGCATAGTCTCCAGTCAAAGTAATATAGAAATATCAATCTTCTAGTGACTCGAAATGAGTCACATGTGAGTGTTGGGGGCTTGTTGTCCCTTGGTCATGTATTAAGGAAGAAAGAGAATATAAAGGAAGAAGAAATAAAAATCATGAAGTGTGCAAAAGGCACATAAACCCGAGGAAGTGTCAAAGTGGTTAAAGAAGAAGAAAAGAAGGAACAAGGTAAAGGAAAAGCAAGCCGTTGAAATAGAAGATCAAGGAAGACAAAACAACAAAGAATATGGATTGTGGACAACTCAGCAAGATGAAGAAGACACCAACATGTTCTTTGGAGAACCTCGAGGAAAATAAGGAAGAACAGGATAGAAAATCCCTTAAAACGTGGATCACATGGACCTAGGGTTTTGGCATCTAGGTTTTTGACACCTAGACTTTTGTCTAAGGTTGTCCAAGAGTCATGTAATGTATACATAAAGGTCTAGAAGAGTTTAGAGGGTTATTACTATTATTGTTGATGAGATAAATATCGAGATATAATTTTTGTGGTTGTAAGGCATTCGTGTATTCTAGATCTTCAGTTGGGTGCAAAGATCAACCCTGCAGCTGGGTGTGCAGGGATGGGAGATAAAGGGAAAAAGAGAGAGATATTTGCAGCTAAGTGCACAGATAGAAATATATGCTTTCATATAATATATCAAGAAACATAGTTCTATGGACGTATCCCTAGGGAGAGAGTGAACCACATAAATCTTGTTGTTATTTGTGGTTGATGCTGTGTTATTTTCTATCTGTTATACTATTATTGCCTCATTGTTTTCCCTATTAAAGATAGAAGGTATAAGATAACTTCACAAGCTAAGTGTAAGAATGTTAAGGAATATCTAGGTTATATCACCTTATTGTTTTGGATTCACTTTACATTTCCTCTGGTTGTAGACACCTGTGTCCTAAAACCCCCCTATTGCTACTTCGAGTGAGACTTCATCTGCTTTGCAGGTGTTTCCGAAAGAGCCAGTAGTTAGGGTTTTTTGGTGCGTTGTCTGAGTTGAACCCTGGGTTTTCCCTTGTGCCAAAAAATCACATATTAAATGATGCAAGCACATAAGACACTTATCTTTTATGAAAGTCACCAATTTCATGCAGAACTCAAACTTTCCTCCCTACTATAGACTCTGCCACTCATAAAATTTCAACAATAGGTCACCCTCATTTTGGGGATTAAATCCACCAGGGAAAAAAGGGTCCTAGTGATAGGCTAAGGTCTAATACTGAACAAACTTTATTATTCCAAGGTGCCACTACTACAACTAGTCTACAATATTTCATTCCCCCCACACCTATCACACCCAAGGAAGTGTGCCCATTATTTTCTCAAAAATCCTTTAGGATCCCCACTACCATTCCAATATTAATAAAAACAATATGGATAAGAAGTCTCCAAGCCCTGTAAATAATTCCCAACACACTAGGAAACAATTCCTAGAACAAATCTCACCTAGAGAGTATGCTCACGGACCTGAAAACCTAGCTCTTCAACAAAAAATCTCTTACCCATAGATACTTCTCAGAGGATTGAAAACTCGCCTATTCAACAACATAAATCTGATTATATAACAAAAAATCCTTACAAGATCTTCTCTCTGCAGATAAGGTAATAGTTGGATTTTCCCCAGATAGTCCAACCCTCTTTGCACATGAGAGTAAAAATAATGAATAAAATTCCTCGAAAATACACTAAGGACAACAATATATATTGTGCGCCTTCAAATCGACACCTTTTACCTTCATAAGTAGCTTAAT
>ML801066.1:0-19127 GCA_009831015.1 Picea engelmannii
ATTATAGTTTTTATTTCCTTAGTTGTTTTAGTTTGTTTACTTGTTTATTTCATGTGTTTGGCTTGTTTAATCCACTCAATAACCTCTGTCTTGTTTAGAAGGCCCAACTAGGCATGCAAGTGCCATTGTTTTTCTCACCCAAGTGAATAAACGAGCACAATAATGGGGCTCTAAGGATCTTGAGAGAGAATGTGACTAGAGTGCCAGAGTTTAGTATAGATCACCAAGAGGTGTGGAAGGATTTTTATATTGGGAAGTACGCCAAGACTAATTTTCCTAGTAGTGACATCAAAGTAGCATGTATTCTTGATCTGATTCATACTGATGTATGTGGTCCTATTTCTTCTACCTCTTTGACTGGTTTTTTGTATTATGTTACTTTCATTGATGAATTATCTCGAAAGTATTATATTTTCTTCATGAATACCAAAGGACAGGTCTTTCAATGGTTCCAAGAGTTCAAATCTCTTGTGGAGAACCAAACTAGGAAGAAGATCAAAGTATTGAGATCTGATAATGGAGGTGAGTATACCTCTAATCAGTTCAATGACTTTTGTGTTAGGGAGGGGATTACAAGAGAAGTGATAGTTCCTTACAACCCACAACATAATGGGGTTGCTGAGAGGAAGAACATGGCTATTATTGGGGTTGTGAGACCCATGTTACATGATCAGGGACTACCACTGTTTCTTTGGGATAAGGCTTGCAACACTGCAATTTATCTGCAAAATCAGAGTCCACACAGAGTCTTGGGGGATAAGACTCCTAAGGAGGATTTATCTAAGAAGAATCTTGAGGTGGGGCACTTTAGGATCTTTGGGTTCCTTACTTATTCACATGTCCCTTCTGAGAAGAGGACAAAGCTATATTTCATGGCATAGAAGGGAATCTTTGTTGGGTATTGCGATACCTCGAAGGATTTCCACATATACATCGCCTCTTTGAGGAAGACAATTGTGCAATGAGATGTGATATTTGAGGAGGATATAGCCTTATGAAGGTCATGATATATGGAGAAGGGGAAGAAGTCATCTCCTCAGACACATGTGAGTCCTTCACATAGCATAGTGACATAGAGTTCAAGACCACATGTTTCATAGACTACTAGTCCACAGGTGACATGGTCATAGGTTACTGGTCCTTAGGTTACTGGCTCAGAGGGTATTGTTTCTCAGTCTACTGGTTCATAGACTACCTCAGGATCATATTTAGGTACACAATATTAAGGTGGTGGGATTGAGGAGGAGGATTTCCCTCCACATGTGCTACTTCAGAGAAGAGGACTCTTTGAAGGAAGCACATGGTTCAGTGGGGAATACTAGGAAGGTTGTGAGGGAGAGTAAACCTCCTAAGAGGTTTTGCAACTATATTGTGATGGTGAGAAGAATAAGAGAGTTTGAGCCTTCCAATTTTGAGGAGGAAGTAGGTCAAAAGGTCTAGAAGGATGCCATGATGGAAGAGTATCATTCCATCAGGAAGAATGATGTTTGGGAGGTGGTTCTGAGACCTGAGGGGAAGTCAGTGGTGACTTCCAGGTGGCTCTACAATATCAAGTATGTTGTTGATGGAAGAATTGAGAATTTCAAGGATGATTTTGTGGCTCAGAGGTTCTCATAGGTAGAGGGAGTTGACTATTATGATACCTTCTCTTCGGTTGCCAAATATACTTCGATCAGGGCAGTGATCTCCATTGCAACAAATATGGGTTGGAAAATCCATAAGATGGATGTGAAGATTGCATTTGTAAATGGTCTCATAGAGTAGGAGGTGTACATTGAGAAACCTCAGATATTTGAGGTGCATGGTAAAGATTCTCATGTGTGCATACTGAAGAAGGAATTATATGGGTTGAAGAAAGCTCCTAGAGATTGGTATTCCAGGATAAATACATACTTGCAACATATGGGTTTCGAGAAGAGTGAGGAAGATCCCAATTTATATTACATTGTGGTTGGAGATTATCCTCTCATTATTGTGATATATGTGGATGATCTCTTCATTACAAGGGATGATAGACTCATAGTTGGTTTCAAGGAGAGCCTTGCTTTAGAGTTCGAGATGAAAGACATTGGTATGATGCACTACTTCTTGGGATTGGAGGTTTGGCAGGAGCCTTGAAACATATTTTTGGGACATGGAAGATATGTTGTTGATATTCTGAGGATATTCTAGATTGAGGACTATAGGCCCATGTTCACTTCTATGATAACCAATTGGAAGAATTTTCATTCTTCTGATTTAGAGTTGGTTGATCCCACATTGTATTGTCATTTGATTGGTTCATTGATGTATCTAGTCAAAACCAAACCAGATATTTGTTTTGCTATCAAATCACTTATTTAGTTCACGGTGGAGCCTCATAGAGTACATTGGGTGGCAACAAAACATGTGCTCAGGTACGTTATGGGTATGATGTATTATGGCTTGAACTATGAGAGAGGGGATGGATTTAGATTGATTGGCTACACTGATTTAGATTGGGAAGGATGTGCAAGTGATACAAAGAGTACCTTAGGTTGTTGCTTTGGATTGGGCTCAATAATGGTGTCTTGGTTTAGTTGGAAGAAAAATTCAGTGGCTTTGCATTGTACAAAGGCTGAGTATATGGCACCAAATCAGGCCCATTATGAGGCCATTTGGATTCACAAGTTGTTGGTTGGGATATTTGGTGTGCAGAGGGGGCCCACGATGATCTACTGTGAAAATCAGAGTTGCATCAAACTCTATGAGAATCTAGTTTTTCATGACAGGTCTAAAAACACCAATATTAGATATCACTTCCTCCAGGCTTATGTTCAGAGAGGAGTATTTGAGCTACAATATATCTCCATAGATTAGTAGGTGATAGACATCCTCACAAAATATTTGGGGAGAGGGAAGTCTGAGCCTTTCAGAGATAAGCTTGGGGTTGTGAGGAACACTTTCCTTGGTAAGAGGGAGTGTTAAATTAAATTAATAAAGTACCAAGGACAAGTGTTTCTCATCACTTAGGTGCCTAGGGGTGAGAAAGTGTCCAATGTGGTCTCTAGTGCATTAATTTTATGAGATATGGAATTAAATGAGACTTTATGAAAGTGAAATGAAATGGATGAGTGAAAATTAATTTCATCTCAACCAATCATCCAATCTATCCTCCACCATTATATTATATGTCTCTTCACCTTCCCTCATGAGGTCAAATTATGGAAAGGGATTCCCATTCACTTGGTATTATTCTTCATGCGATTTGAAGAGAGAAAGAAAAGAGAGAGTTGAGATGAGAAAGTGTAGAGTAGAGTAACAAAAAGTTGCAACAAGAGTTGTAATGAGTAGAAACAATGTTACATCGAGTTTTTGCAGTGTTACAATGAGTTGCAACAAGTGTTACAATGAGTAGAAGTAGTGTTACAACGAGTAGCAGTAGAGTAACAATGAGTAGCAACAAGGAGCGAGTAACAACACATAATTCAAAGAGAAGGTACAAAGAGTACTAGGCTATACTGTACATATTCTGAGCATGCCATACAACAAAAAATTGGCACATAAATCGAGGAACCCAACTGCCATTTAATTTTTGGAAAACAACAACAACAATAGATAGACATTATTTTTGAGATAGTTGTACCACAATAAATGCAGTGACAATCGTACATAGCACAAATTTATTTGCACATAAATCGAGGAATTGTTTATCACGCATTTTGAGGCTGTGTGTGGGCACAAAAATTGAGATAAGTCTGTGTATTAAATTCTGAAGATGACTTTTGTAATAAATTCTTTCTCAGAGCTCTGAAAATAATAAAAATCCCCTCTTTCACTGGATTTCCCCTTGTGGGTTTTTCTAGGGTCGAAGATAGACCAAAAATCCTTAAGTATAAACTTTTCGGGTGTGTTTATTTATGGGTTTTCACTGTAGCAGAGTTCATGTGTTTTCTGTTCATGAGAATATAATTTTTTGCTAACTAATTTGTAGACTAAATTTGCAATGTGGGTTGGGCATTAAAATATGTGTCTCATTGAGACTTGAAACTGGGTTGGGTATGAAATTTCTATAGTAGTTGGTGCTTGCAATTTATGGGGTTTGTGCCTCCTTCCAGTTGGAGCTAAAGAATTTGGAAGTTGGTGATTTCTATGAATGTATTCTTGATATATATAAGAAATCATTATGTGATTTTCTCCCATTTGAGTTTCCATGTAAATTCTGGTGTACTGTGTATTTGATGTGATATTGTTGAATTGTAATGCTTATGGTTATATGATCATGATATATTGAATGAAATCATAAATGATATACTACTGATAAAGTTGAAGATTATATGTTGTGATTGAAAGTGGTAAAAAGCGCTCATACCGATTCACCCCCCCCCTCAATATTACAACAACCGGTTCAAAACAGGCCCTTCAAGAAATCAGTTTAACCACTGGAAGGTAGATCATGTATGTCATGGCTAATGGGTACAAAGCTAATGGATTACCGTGGTTTGATGGCCAAAATGATCAGAACTATGAGATGTGGAGAAACAAGATGAAATAATTTCTAGGATCACAGGGGTATGATGTTTGGTACTCATTTGTTATATGATACACCGATTCAAAGAAACCAAATACTGAAACCAAGAAAGAATTGAAAAGGAACAACAAAATTGAAATGGATTTCATCATGGAAGGATTACCTAATTCGGTAAAATTCAAACTGGGAGAATGGTCATCAGCCGAAGAAATTTGGGATAAATTACAGAATTCCTACTCAAAGGAATCTCATCTAGAGCATGAATATGAAGAAGATGTTGAATTAGTATGGGAAAAAAGAATCTTATCAGGCCAGACATATTTGAGACACCTAACCAATGCTTTATACAAGTTGGTCAAAGAAATAGAGAAAATCAAGTTGCTTGAGGAAGAATTGATCAAGATAAAAAGGGAGTCTCAAAATCCCATCTTTGAAGAAGTCGAGTAGATGATTACAAACCTAAAATTTCAAGTAGAAGAAGCTAGAAGAATTGATGAAGCATGCAGAAGTTAGTTGGAAGAAAAACAATTTTTGGAAGCAAAAATAGTGGCATAAAGAAAGGAAGTAGAGAAGAAAGAAAATATCAGAAATAGTAGCATAAAGAAAGGAAGTAGAGAAGAGAGAAAATATTTTGACAAGCCATCTCAAGGAAAGATATGAGGACTTAAATAAACTTGAAGAATAATTCAGTCAACAGTAAAGAATATTTGAAGAAGAAATTGTCTCCTTGAAGACCCAAATTGAAGAAGCAAAGAGAAAGGAAGAAGTCATGACGATCTAGATGATGAAGAAAGAAGAAGAATATAAGAAGCTTGAAGAAGAAGATGTTGCATTAAGATTTAAAGTTGTCAATCTCACCAAGAACACTAAAGAGAGATAAATCTCCACATCATTAGTAAAGAGAGTTGAAGAGAAATGTTACAGGTTGCTAGAAATAAAAAATGAATAGAAGACCAAGAGTTATGCAGAAGTCATCAAAGGACCTACTAAGAAGGAATAATGTGAGCCCTCAAAGAAGAACATTTCAGGAATGAAGAAAATTCAAGAAGAATATTACAAAAGAGATCGACATCAAAGAAGACCCTCCACTTTTAGGTATCAAATAAACTTCAATAACTGTGAAGGAAACAACATAAGAGAAGACCGTGTTCAACCAAAGCATGAATTCAGAAGGAATACATCACAAATAGGATCATTCACTCTTGGATATGAAATTTTATTTTATGGTCATTGTTTTATTTGTACTAACTTTGGACATAAAGTTGCAAATTGCATAGCTTATGGAAGAAATGTTCAAGCAAGAAATGCATATGTGACTCCATATAATATTGAATGTTACAAATGCCATAACTATGGATATATAGCCCGTGATTGTAGAATAATGATGGATAATTCTATGAAAGACACCAATGATATCAAATATAAGAAAGTTTGGAAAAGAAAACAAGAACATGTAAAGGAAGAATAGACAAATGAAGGGCACCCATAAGTCATACTCTCAGGATTGGAAATAGTAAAAGATCATGAAAAATATACAGGAAAAAAGGAAGATGTCAGATACATGAAGGTTTGGAGAAGAAATGAAAAACAAGAAGAACAAGTGAATGAAGACTAGGTCCCAAAGATCATACTCATAGGATTTGCAGTAGTGCAAGATCATGATGAACCCACAGGAAAAGAGGAAGAGGTAAAAATTCAGAAAAATGATAATGATGAATCCACAGATAAAGAGGACGATTACTCCAGATCAGAGCGGGTATTTTTCTGAGCCAATCATCTTGGAGACTCCCAGTAAATATGAATATCGAAGAGGGGGAGTCTAAACAACAACTCTACAGATCAGAGAACTATCTTTCGAGCAGTCTGAAGTATTTGTAGTTTTTGGAAGGAAATTTCAGAGTGGAAGAGATTCATTGTATAGAGGATTCCATGCATGCATTTAAACATGGACATATTCAGTACAGATTGTTGCAGACATGTGGAGTCTAATTTGCAAAATTGAGAAGACAATTTGAGAAGTTGCAATATGTTGTAATCAACACATGGGTCAACATTGTATGCAGTTGAGTAGCAGAGTCATGGGCAGTTTATGACATATGGAAAAAGATGCATTCATGAGAGATTTAATAGGTCTAAAAAGATACATGACAATGGATGAAAGCATAGTACCAATTGGAATCACGTGGTAAAAAGAAAAACAAAAGTTGTATCAATAGAAGAAGGTATGGTCATTTATGTGAACTTGAAAAGTCATGAAGACTTGAAGTCAAGTAATTTGAATGCTTTTTAAATATATTAGTGAATTACATGAGGAAGCACCAATGGACAAAGAACACTAGAAGAGAGGAAAAAAATCATATACATGAAATCCCACATTGATCTACATGGCATCTTGTAGACAATTCAAGGAAGATAAATTGTCAGAGAAAGAGATCATAAGAAAGAAGATAGGGGGAGTGTATGAAGTTAGAGAAAGATTGTTTGGAGGATGTATATCGATAGGGGGAGTTGCCATTTTACCCATGATGTCAAAGGGGGAGAAAGAGAAAGATCAAAAGAAAAATATTAGAAGCATGAAGATAGGGGGAGAGTCCCCAAGGGGAGATACCCTTTTCCATTGATGTCAAAGGGGGAGAGAAACATGAGGAGAGAAACATCGGAGGAGTATTGGTCACAGGTGGAGTATGAGAGTTGGATTATGAGTGTTGCCATGAATTCCAAAGGGGGAGATTATTAGATAGTTGGTTGTCATTGATGTTGTTGGACAATTGGTTTTCATTGATGTCAACAAGAAGTGGTTGTCATTGATGTCAAAAAATGTGACAAATGTATTTGGAGAAGTATCCAAAGTGGTCCCCTTATGGCATAACTCTAAGTATGGCCCTCATGGGAAGATGCTTTGAAGAAGTCTACAAGAAACCCATAGGTGTGGTCATGAACCCAAATTTATTTAAGGAATAAGGACATGAAGGATAGTGTAAATGTAGGTAACACACTTATATATGGATAGTCCTTGTCATGCCATTTCCAATGGTAGGTGGAACATCATGTAGTTCTCACGATTGAGGAGTTATGAGGTCATGAAGCTGGAATCCTCAAAGATGGGTTAAGAAGACCCTAATTAGTCGCAAGTCATTAATGAAAGGGTAAAGTGGTTGTAACAAGAAATTTCAAGAAGCTCTAAAGTTAAGAAAATAGGTTACTTAGAAAAATTATATATACACATCAAAAAGTATCTCATAAGTACATTCACACACATGTTTACTTTAATTTATTCTATGTGAGTAAGTGATCTATTGATGAGTTTGCGATGGAGAAATCTTAGGCATAAAAGAGTGAGAAGTGTGAGAGTTTCAGGATTGTAGAGGAGAGTAGGTTTCTCTAAAGAAACCTCAGTTTGGATGACCCCCAGAGGTCATACTACTAGCATCCCTCAAGGCACCCCCACGGGTTTCTTAGTGCATGTCACAGAAGGCCCCGCGAGACAACTAGTCTTGGTCCCATGAGGACAAGACACAAGTGGGAAATAATGCTTCTGCTAGGTTTTTGATGCCCAGGTTGGTATGTTTATCTATTATCCGATGCATCAAGTCAACTACATGATCAAATGTATGCTTATGTATTAGTTTTGAGGCTTATGCTTATGTTGTTATGGTACATTCTTGAGGCATGTCATGATTGTTCTTGGTACACCTTTGTGATGGTATTATACATTGTTAGAGGCACATCTTGGATACTTGGCAAATGGTTTAATGGTATCTCTTGGTAAATATTCTATGGATGTTGACACATGCTTGAGGCACATTGTTTGAGGTACACCTTGGTTACTTGTTGATGATGTGATGGTCATGATTTCATATCTTGTTGAATGATTGATATATGTTTTAGGCACATATTTGGTGCATAGTGTGAGGCATATTATTGGTACATGTATGAGGTGCATGTCTTGGTGATGTTGGTACATGTTGAGGTTTGATACATCGTTGATGTATGTGATATGGTACATGGTTGATGTACTTGGTATGGTACATGGTTGATGCATGATATGGTATAGGTTGATGCACATGGTATGGTATAAGTTGATGTACATGGTATGGTACAGGTTGATGTGCATGGTGGATGCATGGTTGATGTACATGGTTTGGTGATGGTTCTTGTATCCATGTGAGTGGATCAGCTGGTTGATGATGGTATATCAATGATAGAGATAATGATAGGTTGGATGATTGGTTGATCATCGATAATAGGTTGAAGTGACAGTGAAAAAGACAAGTTGGTTGATGTAACAGTGGTATTCATAGGTTGATGTGACAATGGCAGTGACAGGTTGGTTGATGTGACAGTGGTAGTCACATGTTGATGTGACAGTGACATGTTAGTTTATGTGACAATGACAGTGATAGTGACAGGTTGGTTGATGTATTGGTGAAATTGGCAGTGACAGTATCAGTGGTAGCGACAATGAGTCTACACTTATATTTCAGGGCAGAAATATGGGGCAAGTAAAGTGGGTTGTAGCCTCCTTCTAGTTGGTTATGGAGAACTTAGGGAGTTATATATTCCTTCAAGTTGGTGCCTGTAAATGAGGGGGTCATAACCTCCTTTTGATTGGTGTCGGAGAACTCATTGGGGCTTGGTGTTGTAGAATTTGGAAGTTGGTTCTTCCTATGAATGTATTATTGATATATATAAGAAATCATTTAGTGGTTTTCTCCCATTTGGGTTTCCATGTAAATTCTGGTGTATTGTGTATCTGATGTGATATTGTTGAATTGTATTGTTTATGGTTATATGTTCATGATATATTGAATGCAATCATAAATGATATACCGTTGATAAAGTTTAAGATTATATATTGTGATTGAAAGTGGTAAAAAGTGATCACATTGATTTACCCCCCCCCGTCTTAGTATTCCAATAGGCCCCTCACGTGACACACAAGGCTAGTCGAGGGTTTTGAACCAATGAATTCACATAACGAAGTGCCTTAACAATACACTCCATCATCGACTGTTCTACACCCTAGGGGCATTCTTGCCACTTATTTACCCAAATTTAGTTATGTCAATTCCTCTAACATTTGTGTGATACATGCTTTCAAGATGTCCATTGAAATTGGGGTTAACCATCAACAACTGAGATATTTTATCCTGTGAAAACAACCAAATAACATCCATAACACTTGATGTTGATTTATTGGTGGAAGTTCCAATTATTTCTGAAAAATTATTTAGAGACATTTTATGTCTTGTTGATGTTTCAATCAACCTAGGTGATGATATATGGCACTTTCATCGATCAAGGTTAGTCAAAGAACCAAGATGCACAAAAACACATGCAAAAAGAACCACTTTGTGATACACACAAACTTGACAAGAATACTGGCATGCTCAATCAAGACTTGGACATGAGGTGAGAAAAAACATCAAGTAGTTGGACAAGAATCACCCATTTAACCAACAAATGCTCAATGATTAAAAACCAAGAGAACAAAGTTAATGGATGAAATGATCAAAATATTTGATTTAAATTTTTTAGGAGGGGCCCCAAGTCAGTGGTTGGGGGGCTTGTGTTAAGGGTGAGGCCTTAATTCTAGAGAATGAACTGTGTGATGGTGTGGATGTTAGAGAATGAACTATGGAAAGGGTCAAATCATATTAGGATTACCATGTGAATTTACTATCATGAGGAAGCATGGATGCTAGAGAATCAAAACATGGAGGTTCAAGTCAAATTTTGATTACCATGTGATTTTATTATCACGGGGAGGCACAAATGTTAGATAATTCACTATGGGGAGGCATGGATGTTAGAGAATGAACTATGGGGAGGGTTAGATTAGGTTATGATTACCATGTGATTATGAGTATGGAGGATTAACTTGCAGTACACCCTTTGGATAACTTGAATTATATTATGGTTACCATGTGATTTTATTATCATTGGGAGGCACTGTGTGTTAGGATATTTAGATACTCAAGAGTTAGCTAAGTTCAACTTGGTCTAATATGTCTTTAGGTAAAAGTGTGTTTCTTTATTTTTCATTAGTATGCATTTGTAGTTATATAATCTGATGGTCACAATATGTTCTATACATAGAGTGATTCAACAACTTATATTCTCCTCGATCTTAATGACTATATTGATCTGTGGCTTGACACCCAATTGGTTCGTGATATTTATTTAAAGAGCATGGAGGGTCATTTGTCGATGATAGATTGTGAGAAACTCTCTTGTAAACTATTTTTCTTTTGCATTAATATTGCTACTCAAGTGGCCACGTTGGCCAGGGCCATGGCTTATTTCTCTCTTCGAAGGTTTTAACCACCTAAAAACATTAGTGTATTGATATTTGATCTGGTTGTACGAGTGGTTATTGAAGATGTTCATCTTGTGTGAGAATAACTTGTTTTTCGAACATGGTATCAAAGCTTCTTTGAAGACCTGCTCATATGGTTGATCGAGATCTCGAACCTATGTTTCCGCATTTCTAGATTCTACTATTGTTTTTAATTTCTTGGTTGAGAGGAATATTCCATTACATATGGAACACTTCTTTTAGTTGAAAATGCTTTTCGTTTCACTAAAAAAGGTTTCCATTTTCCCAAGATACAACATTTTTTTGTCAAATCCATAGATATAAACTCTGAATACACCCTTTTTTAAATATATATATTTTAATAGAGTTAATATTTTGTTTTTTTCTGTTTTTATTCCCGGTTTGCTACTCTTTCCGATTTGTTTATGTTTTTTTCTGTGTGCTTTGTACAATCTCGACAAATAAAAAACGTAGTAGAAACATATCAGGAACTGTTTTATTTTCTACATATGCTCTTTGATCTACGATTTATGTGAGCTCAACAAATCATAAACAAAGATAAAACTTGCATTTTCTAGGTAAGCTAACCAAGATTTAACCCCATTATTGTTGAGATTCATAAATTATTTTTTTGAAATTTCATTTGTTTTTGTGTGTGGCTGTGTTGAATTTTTTGCAGGAAAAAACAAGGGGTTTTGTGGTAAGCACACACTTTGAGGAAAAAAAGAACCCCACTCCATTAAAATTGTTATATATTTTTCACAAGCTCATTTGGTTGGAAGTTGTTTTATTTAATAAGAGGTCTTGAGTTCAAGTCTTTCTTTTTTAAGTTATATTTTGAAAAAGTTCAAGCAAACTTGAGTTATCTCATTATTTAATTGTAAAGTGCATTTCATCTAAATTATAAAAGTGAATCACTATAAAGTAACTTTAATGTTCTTTTTTTATGCAACTTTAATTTATAAAATAACTTTATTGTTAAAGTGATTCTCACTTATTCTATAAAAATGGGTGACCTCGCAAGTAACTTATTTGTAAAGTAAGCCTATAGGAAAATTTAGTGAAGGAAGTGATTTTTTTACTCAACAACCTCATTGTGCAACCATCATAGTGTGGGACAACTTTTACCTGCCACATGGCACTTTGGTTATCATTTTCTCCTTTTTTTAAAAGGGCATAAATTTCACATCCGAAGTCCATTTTAAGTGTTTTTTTTAAACAACCTATTTTTTCGAGAGATTTCTATCCAAAAATTAGTTTCATATTTTGAATCCATATTATCTACACATTTTAATATGGCTTCTTCAAGTGATATTTTTCTCACTAGAACCTATTGGGTTAATTAATTGTTACTTTAATACACCATGTACTTGTCAATCCAGTACGTAAACTTGTGAGTTGTATACACAGTATGTGCAGGTAAAATATTGAAGTCCAAACTACTCTAACTTCTCAAGATATAAAATAACCACACTTCAATCCAATAATTCATCAAAATACTAAGAAACTACTAAGCAAACCTTTTGAACAACTTCACTTTGCCCATAAGATTGATATCAAGTATGGGATGCAATTAAATTACTCTATATGTCATACATAGATCTATGATCTATGCATGATCATGTTCTTTGATTTGTTCTCATCCTAATTCTTAATAAATGGATGTTTAAGTGTTCACACACAAAAATATTCAAGTGTTAGTAAATAACTTGAAAACAAGAACTAATAGCTAATTTGTTTTGTCAAATTTCCTTCCAGGATTCAAGATGCATTTTTTCACTTATTAAGCTAAGTGTTCATGCTATGTATGTGAGGTTAGATTTGACAACAATAATCCTAACTAATGTCCAAAAAAAAATTAAACAAAGTACTAAATATGACCACAAGTTTTACTTCGAACCATCCCTTTGATTCAATCAGCTATAAAGATATTAAATCCCTATTCATGAACTACCGATCTTCAGTTTTGATTTATTAGTCCAAAGGTAAAGCTTATGAGAATTAAGTATCAACTCTTGAATTCACAATTATTAGATTCAATGTGACAAGTACATGGTGGAAATTCACTTCTCGTATCTATACAAGTTGTCTATGTACACATGTGACTTGGTTGTCACACATTGTATAGTATTAAATGCTTATTTGAAACAACAATGAAACCTTCAAAGGAAAATTACCAATCCTTTGGGACAATTATCACAAAAAAAGGTACATGAAATTTCTTAACCTCAAGGATTTAATGTCTTTCTATCAGTGATTGAATTGATCTGTACATTATTTGTGCAATTGTGATATTAATAAAAGAGACTTTGTAACTTGCATCAATCGAAATACTACTACAATTTCAATGGAACAACAAACCATAAAATTGTAAATACTTGTCCTTGAGAAAGTGCAAATGTTGTTACTGGTTATCTCCAAAGATAGAACGAAATACCAATCCCAACATCATGAACTATAAACAAGAGGAAAATGGTTAATTATATGAATCATTTACAGGCTAAAAAATCATTGCAATTATGAAATCATTGATGGCACATAAGAAATTGAACACCAACTTATGAAATTGTTAATGAAACTAACTATTGATGTAGCATCTAAATTACTCTAGCAACAATATAACACAAGCATTACATCCTGGATTGGTGGGCCCTTTCCAAACGGTATCAAGCCTTTGAAACTTACAGTAGCACGATCAAGATAATACCCCAAAATTTCAGAATGATGCTCACATTAAAACATAGTATAAAATCACAACATATGCTTGTGTTTGAGTAGTAACAACATCGATCAAGGATGATATTGGCACAAAAATAGATAGATATAGTATGAAATATTACCACTCTAACCTATGATTACATTGAGGTATTGCATATATATAAAAACCCTAAAAAAATGATAAGATTCTTCCTTGCACTCTTGTAAACCAGAATGCTCGAAATGACAAAGGTAACAAACATATCAACCACATTTAGTTCTACACGATCCGTCTGGTAAACTTAAAGATTGATATGAGCTTCAAGTAAATTGATTTTGATATTTTTCTATTCATATGACAGAATGCATACGAATAACATTTTGTTCTTGTTTTGGAAGATTCCCCCACAAACTGCCTAGGCACAAGAAGGCGTTGACCTCACGTTTGACTGAAGCTTGGTGCTATCATGGAAGATCCAAAACTCGAGCCAAAGAACACTAACCATGCTAAGGACAGGATCTACAAAACCCATATGCTCCTTTTCCTCCTTGGCACACATAGATAGGAAAACCTACAAACCTAGGTACCATAACTCCATAATTGGTGTAGGAATTGAACTTCAATTCTTCATATGTAAACATTAGTTCCAAAAACTCATGAAAACCTAGGAAATTAAATATAATAAGAAACTATTACCTCTTTAATGATTGTTGCAAGGTTTTAGGCTTAGGAGCATGGATTTGTAGGATAATGAGGTTTAGTTTAGGTGTAGCAGTGGGAAAATATTGAGAAAATGGTGTTTAAAATATGGAAAAATGGGAGGACATAAGTACCAACTACTTCTCATGGAAATCCCATATGGAGGATGTACTAATAAGTAAAAGATTGTACCAGATTACCTTGGGAAAGGGGAAAGCCCCAACTGATGCCAAAAGAAATTCAAATGGGATAGTAAAAATGATGAAGCATGTGGACTCATCGAAATTTCCATCTCTCTTGATTTACGATTTAACCTTCAATGAATTGATGAGTCAAATGAAGCCCGAGATAAACTAGAAGTCATATTTGGTAAAAATTATGTGATTCAATCCCACTAAATTGAAATTGAATTAATGGCTTTAATTCCTAATTATTTCCATTACATTGAAGGTTATTTATCTAAGTTCAAAACACTTAGAATTTTACTTAAAGACAGTAAAATAGATTTGAAGTACGATTGATGGATATATGTTATTCTTGCTAAGCTTCATAGTGCATATTTTTTATTTTTATTTATCTTTTATGTGACCGAAGAAGCTCTATGGGGTGCTTACCAAGCTCCCACTCTTGAGTCTTTTTGTGATTTTCTGATTAGAGAGAAAGATAATCTCTTGCAACTTTGAGTGATTAACACTACATGTACATCTAACGAAGCCTTAGTGGCCCAGTAGAAAGACAAAACCAAACATGTAAAGAAGTAACATCCTTGCAACAACAACAAACAAAACAAGGGTTCCAAATCCTCACAACTAACTTATACTCCCAATGGTGAAAAAGAATCAAAAACAAAAAGTAAGAAGACTGATAGGAATTTCAACTTTTGTGGGTGAGATGGTCATCCATAGTCTAAATGTTTTTAAAATATGGAATCCTTAGAAGAAATAATGAAGAAGCACAACATCAATATCGATTCTTCTTATTCTAACTCTTCTGCTCATGTAAATGTGCTTTCTTCTTCTATTTTATCTTTTAATGCAACATCTACTTCTTCTTCTGATGAGTAGCTTATTGATTATGGAGAATATTATCAGATGACTAAGGATAAAATATTTTTTTCTTCTCTTAATGAATGTAAGACAAAATATATATTTATTGGTGATGATATATCTCTTAGTTTTGTAGGGTCTAGAACAGTTCATGTAGATAATGGTCATTTCAATGATTTATTATGTGTTCCAAGTCTTTTTTGCAACCTTCTATGAATATATCAGATCACTCATTCAAATGAAGGTAAAACCATGAAGTTTTCACCTCACCAAGTTATAATAAAGGATTTAAAAGATCCTAAGCATGTTCTAACAACTGTAATTGTTGATGATATTACCAGGTTGTACACATTTGACAACTTTAAGTCATCATCTTTTCCATCAGTTTTTGTTGCTCATACCGATGAATTGAGCAAAACTTGGTATTGTTGATGTCGAGGGACTAGAGAGTTCTGAACACCAACATCTCAACCTCTTGGTTGGCTAAACCAAGAAGAGGCGGGAATGGTCACCCTATTTTATATCCTAAACTTAAATACATTAGACCCTAACAAGAAGTCTATGTATGAAATCATTATTTTTCATTTGGGAAATATTAAATTTTTATGTGTTTTTGCAACTATATGATTTTTATACTTTTGTTTATGTGCATGAGAAGTAAACTAGAGTAAAGTTATTGTAAAATAAACAACAAAATTAAATAGTTAAAGAAAAAAAAATATGGACAAACTTTGTATTTTGAAAATATTTGATTTTTGTGTATTTTTCCTTTATATTATTTTGTATTTTTTTTGTATGAAATGTTAAATTAAACAAAATTTTATTGAATAACGTAAGTGGAAAACTTAAAAAAAAATTTAAACTAACTAAACCCTAAGTTAAAATAAAACACTATATTTAAAAGAATCGAAATCTTTATTGCATGATTTTTTGTAATTATTTAATTTTTATATATTTTGTAATATTTGTAATATTTATATTTTCTTTTGCATGAAATATAAAACAAAAGTTTTAAAAGTTAGTATCAAAATTGTTAAAGTGAGAAACTCTAAAATGATTAATATTTATAGGAACCTAACAAGTGAAATGAAAAATTTGTTTTAAATATTGTTCTTAACTAAAATATAAAAAAGGTGGGGTAAGTAGCCGAATTGGTAAGTCGCTCTTGTAACGACAGTGTGACTCATGTTCGAGTCTCTCGAAGGCATTTCTCACTCGAATGGGAATGCTGATTCGATGATTGGGCATGTTAAGTTGCATTGCATTGTAGGAGCATTTAACCGGGATATGAACCCCCATATTTTGTCCCCGAGGTGTAGGACAATCGGTGACAGAGTGTGTTGTTAAGCCACTCTGTGTTGAAAAGTCATCGGTTCGAAATCTGCAGGGACAAAAAATCCAACCATGTTAAGGGTTGGTGTGGCTCAGGATGGGTGCAATCCCTGGGTAATTTTGACAGCTTAGATGCCCCTGAGTCGCGGTTTCTCAAGCCAAAGGTTAATATCGCTGCCAAGAAGGTCCAGACAAATTAACAAACAAACAAAAAAAACTAAAATATAAAAAGGAGAAACATACTGGTATTTTTTATTCTTCTTTATTTTCTTTTAATGTTATAGTGAGTTAAAAAGAAAATTAAACTAATAAGAAGAAAAAAAGTAAAAGATTATATACATAAAATTACAAAAGTGAATAAGTTCATTTGATTCATATTTTATGGTTTGAATATTAAACATGAAAAAGGAAATAAAGATTAAACAAGAAGTAAATTCCAGCCCAAAGAGTCTGATATTTATTTTTAAATGAAATTCCCCATACATTTTCTTGAATTTGTTGAAGCTTTCAATCCTCTGCGTAGATATTTCTAGTATTTAACTATCCAACATGGCATGTTACATCATACAATGAACAACCAAGAACAAAAGAAAGACAAAGAAGAAAATCAAGTCAGATTTTTAACGGAGCTATGTCGATGAAACTCATGGAAGTCATCTCAATGACACAACCCAAACTCAATCCTCTTCTCCTACTCTGCAAGACATTCCCTGTTGCAAACAACTTCATCAAACACCCTATCGAAAAGAATGGAGGATGAATGGTAAATGAAAGAATAAAACCTCACTGTGCTCCAAGCATACCTCTCTCTGAAAAGTTTTTCCTCCCTTTTGTCCTTCTTTGCCTTCTTTTTTTATTCTTCAATGAGGTAGTTCAAGTAGTTCAACCACCTTTCAGTTAGAAGGATAAATAATTTTAATTAAGTAGGATATATTTATTAAATAATGATAAAGGATAATGATAAATAATAATTAATAGGTGGGAATCCCTTTGTATCTCTTAATTGTTTTATTTCAATATTCCCTTGTAATTATGCATCTTTGCAAAACATCCTTTATATATCCACAAACTAATAATGGCTTAGAACATGGGAATAAAAATGAATCTGGGAGAGATGGAGGGGTTTGTACTATATGAAAAATGAAATGAAATGATATGAGTGTATGATGCATGTTCATAACGTAGATATAATTAGTTTGCTCATACTCTTTCCACAATATTTATGCCCTATACCAACCAAGCTTCAAACCATACATGTGCAAAAATTGCCAATACATATTTTTTTTATAACCATTATCTATTTATACAACAAGGGGGGGAATGAAGATATAAATGATTCATGATTTGGGATTCTGTGGAATAATGAGGGGGGTTGGTCCTGTAAGTATAATAAGAAACAAACCAAATCTTCTTTTAAATGGTTATATCTTTGAATACAATCAAATGATGTCATCTTCAACCCATATAGTCAAAGTTGTTGTAATAATATTGTCCATTGGTATTGATTTTATTAAATAAGTGTTGGGTTTATAATGAAACTTTAATGCATGAGTATATATATCTATATATCTTTTGCAGTAGAACCTATTCTTAGATTTCAATTCCATGCAGTGACAAACATCTTATACTTTTGAAAATATGTATTTCTTCATACCAATATCAATATTTAAATATTGCATGCAACCAAGTTAAAGCATGCCTCATAATCAAGATGGATAAATGAAAATATTATCATGCATTTCATAACATAGATTATCCCTCTGAACTTTTTACACATCTTTCATCTTGAGAATAATTGAAATAAACTCTTCACTTGTTTTCTCTTTTCATGGTAAGTTTTAGTATTCCTTGCAACCATTTATAGGCTATATAATTAGTGGAAAATTTTCAATTCAACAACAAGCAATATGGAACAAAGAGAAGCATAGAAAATATTTTCCAGCTAAAAATTGTTGACCAAAATTGTGGTCAACAGGTATGAATGGTTTGGTCATCTAAAATATAGCTCATTGTAACAAATATGTAATCAGAATATGGTGACTAGTCTTCCTCTGATTTCTTGCAAAGATGGTGTTTGTGTTGGTTGTGTTCTCAACGAACATCATCATGACAGTTTTGATAAAAGTGCCTCTTGGAACACCTTGACCACTTTGCAACTTGTTCACAGTGATTTGTGTGGTTCACTTTCTTCTTTTTCTTTCTCTGGGTGCAAATACTTCTTAATTTTTATTGATGAATTTTCCATACACACTTGGGGTTTAATTAAAACTTAAGAGTGAAGTTTTTGACATTTATTTGGCCTGCAAGGCCCTTGTAGAAAAATAATTTGGACATCGACTTCAAAGGTTAAGAATAAATAATGGAGGTGATAGGAGAAAGAAACTATGAATGCAAAAGAGACGGAGCTGCGACGGCGGACGCTGCGTCTCTAGGGTTCTAAGCTTGCGTCTCGACTGAGTGGCCATGGCGGCGCCAGGGGGTGGGGGCTCGGCCCCTCCTCCGCCGAATCGGTGCAAAGAAGCCTTCGCAAGGCTAGTCACGAGC
>ML801066.1:19227-58252 GCA_009831015.1 Picea engelmannii
CCTACAAAACTAAGAGATATATCATCACCAATAAATATATATTTTGTCTTACATTCATTAAGAGAAGAAAAAAATATTTTATCCTTAGTCATCTGATAATATTCTCCATAATCAATAAGCTACTCATCAGAAGAAGAAGTAGATGTTGCATTAAAAGATAAAATAGAAGAAGAAAGCACATTTACATGAGCAGAAGAGTTAGAATAAGAAGAATCGATATTGATGTTGTGCTTCTTCATTATTTCTTCTAAGGATTCCATATTTTAAAAACATTTAGACTATGGATGACCATCTCACCCACAAAAGTTGAAATTCCTATCAGTCTTCTTACTTTTTGTTTTTGATTCTTTTTCACCATTGGGAGTATAAGTTAGTTGTGAGGATTTGGAACCCTTGTTTTGTTTGTTGTTGTTGCAAGGATGTTACTTCTTTACATGTTTGGTTTTGTCTTTCTACTGGGCCACTAAGGCTTCGTTAGATGTACATGTAGTGTTAATCACTCAAAGTTGCAAGAGATTATCTTTCTCTCTAATCAGAAAATCACAAAAAGACTCAAGAGTGGGAGCTTGGTAAGCACCCCATAGAGCTTCTTCGGTCACATAAAAGATAAATAAAAATAAAAAATATGCACTATGAAGCTTAGCAAGAATAACATATATCCATCAATCGTACTTCAAATCTATTTTACTGTCTTTAAGTAAAATTCTAAGTGTTTTGAACTTAGATAAATAACCTTCAATGTAATGGAAATAATTAGGAATTAAAGCCATTAATTCAATTTCAATTTAGTGGGATTGAATCACATAATTTTTACCAAATATGACTTCTAGTTTATCTCGGGCTTCATTTGACTCATCAATTCATTGAAGGTTAAATCGTAAATCAAGAGAGATGGAAATTTCGATGAGTCCACATGCTTCATCATTTTTACTATCCCATTTGAATTTCTTTTGGCATCAGTTGGGGCTTTCCCCTTTCCCAAGGTAATCTGGTACAATCTTTTACTTATTAGTACATCCTCCATATGGGATTTCCATGAGAAGTAGTTGGTACTTATGTCCTCCCATTTTTCCATATTTTAAACACCATTTTCTCAATATTTTCCCACTGCTACACCTAAACTAAACCTCATTATCCTACAAATCCATGCTCCTAAGCCTAAAACCTTGCAACAATCATTAAAGAGGTAATAGTTTCTTATTATATTTAATTTCCTAGGTTTTCATGAGTTTTTGGAACTAATGTTTACATATGAAGAATTGAAGTTCAATTCCTACACCAATTATGGAGTTATGGTACCTAGGTTTGTAGGTTTTCCTATCTATGTGTGCCAAGGAGGAAAAGGAGCATATGGGTTTTGTAGATCCTGTCCTTAGCATGGTTAGTGTTCTTTGGCTCGAGTTTTGGATCTTCCATGATAGCACCAAGCTTCAGTCAAACGTGAGGTCAACGCCTTCTTGTGCCTAGGCAGTTTGTGGGGGAATCTTCCAAAACAAGAACAAAATGTTATTCGTATGCATTCTGTCATATGAATAGAAAAATATCAAAATCAATTTACTTGAAGCTCATATCAATCTTTAAGTTTACCAGACGGATCGTGTAGAACTAAATGTGGTTGATATGTTTGTTACCTTTGTCATTTCGAGCATTCTGGTTTACAAGAGTGCAAGGAAGAATCTTATCATTTTTTTAGGGTTTTTATATATATGCAATACCTCAATGTAATCATAGGTTAGAGTGGTAATATTTCATACTATATCTATCTATTTTTGTGCCAATATCATCCTTGATCGATGTTGTTACTACTCAAACACAAGCATATGTTGTGATTTTATACTATGTTTTAATGTGAGCATCATTCTGAAATTTTGGGGTATTATCTTGATCGTGCTACTGTAAGTTTCAAAGGCTTGATACCGTTTGGAAAGGGCCCACCAATCCAGGATGTAATGCTTGTGTTATATTGTTGCTAGAGTAATTTAGATGCTACATCAATAGTTAGTTTCATTAACAATTTCATAAGTTGGTGTTCAATTTCTTATGTGCCATCAATGATTTCATAATTGCAATGATTTTTTAGCCTGTAAATGATTCATATAATTAACCATTTTCCTCTTGTTTATAGTTCATGATGTTGGGATTGGTATTTCGTTCTATCTTTGGAGATAACCAGTAACAACATTTGCACTTTCTCAAGGACAAGTATTTACAATTTTATGGTTTGTTGTTCCATTGAAATTGTAGTAGTATTTCGATTGATGCAAGTTACAAAGTCTCTTTTATTAATATCACAATTGCACAAATAATGTACAGATCAATTCAATCACTGATAGAAAGACATTAAATCCTTGAGGTTAAGAAATTTCATGTACCTTTTTTTGTGATAATTGTCCCAAAGGATTGGTAATTTTCCTTTGAAGGTTTCATTGTTGTTTCAAATAAGCATTTAATACTATACAATGTGTGACAACCAAGTCACATGTGTACATAGACAACTTGTATAGATACGAGAAGTGAATTTCCACCATGTACTTGTCACATTGAATCTAATAATTGTGAATTCAAGAGTTGATACTTAATTCTCATAAGCTTTACCTTTGGACTAATAAATCAAAACTGAAGATCGGTAGTTCATGAATAGGGATTTAATATCTTTATAGCTGATTGAATCAAAGGGATGGTTCGAAGTAAAACTTGTGGTCATATTTAGTACTTTGTTTAATTTTTTTTTGGACATTAGTTAGGATTATTGTTGTCAAATCTAACCTCACATACATAGCATGAACACTTAGCTTAATAAGTGAAAAAATGCATCTTGAATCCTGGAAGGAAATTTGACAAAACAAATTAGCTATTAGTTCTTGTTTTCAAGTTATTTACTAACACTTGAATATTTTTGTGTGTGAACACTTAAACATCCATTTATTAAGAATTAGGATGAGAACAAATCAAAGAACATGATCATGCATAGATCATAGATCTATGTATGACATATAGAGTAATTTAATTGCATCCCATACTTGATATCAATCTTATGGGCAAAGTGAAGTTGTTCAAAAGGTTTGCTTAGTAGTTTCTTAGTATTTTGATGAATTATTGGATTGAAGTGTGGTTATTTTATATCTTGAGAAGTTAGAGTAGTTTGGACTTCAATATTTTACCTGCACATACTGTGTATACAACTCACAAGTTTACGTACTGGATTGACAAGTACATGGTGTATTAAAGTAACAATTAATTAACCCAATAGGTTCTAGTGAGAAAAATATCACTTGAAGAAGCCATATTAAAATGTGTAGATAATATGGATTCAAAATATGAAACTAATTTTTGGATAGAAATCTCTCGAAAAAATAGGTTGTTTAAAAAAAACACTTAAAATGGACTTCGGATGTGAAATTTATGCCCTTTTAAAAAAAGGAGAAAATGATAACCAAAGTGCCATGTGGCAGGTAAAAGTTGTCCCACACTATGATGGTTGCACAATGAGGTTGTTGAGTAAAAAAATCACTTCCTTCACTAAATTTTCCTATAGGCTTACTTTACAAATAAGTTACTTGCGAGGTCACCCATTTTTATAGAATAAGTGAGAATCACTTTAACAATAAAGTTATTTTATAAATTAAAGTTGCATAAAAAAAGAACATTAAAGTTACTTTATAGTGATTCACTTTTATAATTTAGATGAAATGCACTTTACAATTAAATAATGAGATAACTCAAGTTTGCTTGAACTTTTTCAAAATATAACTTAAAAAAGAAAGACTTGAACTCAAGACCTCTTATTAAATAAAACAACTTCCAACCAAATGAGCTTGTGAAAAATATATAACAATTTTAATGGAGTGGGGTTCTTTTTTTCCTCAAAGTGTGTGCTTACCACAAAACCCCTTGTTTTTTCCTGCAAAAAATTCAACACAGCCACACACAAAAACAAATGAAATTTCAAAAAAATAATTTATGAATCTCAACAATAATGGGGTTAAATCTTGGTTAGCTTACCTAGAAAATGCAAGTTTTATCTTTGTTTATGATTTGTTGAGCTCACATAAATCGTAGATCAAAGAGCATATGTAGAAAATAAAACAGTTCCTGATATGTTTCTACTACGTTTTTTATTTGTCGAGATTGTACAAAGCACACAGAAAAAAACATAAACAAATCGGAAAGAGTAGCAAACCGGGAATAAAAACAGAAAAAAACAAAATATTAACTCTATTAAAATATATATATTTAAAAAAGGGTGTATTCAGAGTTTATATCTATGGATTTGACAAAAAAATGTTGTATCTTGGGAAAATGGAAACCTTTTTTAGTGAAACGAAAAGCATTTTCAACTAAAAGAAGTGTTCCATATGTAATGGAATATTCCTCTCAACCAAGAAATTAAAAACAATAGTAGAATCTAGAAATGCGGAAACATAGGTTCGAGATCTCGATCAACCATATGAGCAGGTCTTCAAAGAAGCTTTGATACCATGTTCGAAAAACAAGTTATTCTCACACAAGATGAACATCTTCAATAACCACTCGTACAACCAGATCAAATATCAATACACTAATGTTTTTAGGTGGTTAAAACCTTCGAAGAGAGAAATAAGCCATGGCCCTGGCCAACGTGGCCACTTGAGTAGCAATATTAATGCAAAAGAAAAATAGTTTACAAGAGAGTTTCTCACAATCTATCATCGACAAATGACCCTCCATGCTCTTTAAATAAATATCACGAACCAATTGGGTGTCAAGCCACAGATCAATATAGTCATTAAGATCGAGGAGAATATAAGTTGTTGAATCACTCTATGTATAGAACATATTGTGACCATCAGATTATATAACTACAAATGCATACTAATGAAAAATAAAGAAACACACTTTTACCTAAAGACATATTAGACCAAGTTGAACTTAGCTAACTCTTGAGTATCTAAATATCCTAACACACAGTGCCTCCCAATGATAATAAAATCACATGGTAACCATAATATAATTCAAGTTATCCAAAGGGTGTACTGCAAGTTAATCCTCCATACTCATAATCACATGGTAATCATAACCTAATCTAACCCTCCCCATAGTTCATTCTCTAACATCCATGCCTCCCCATAGTGAATTATCTAACATTTGTGCCTCCCCGTGATAATAAAATCACATGGTAATCAAAATTTGACTTGAACCTCCATGTTTTGATTCTCTAGCATCCATGCTTCCTCATGATAGTAAATTCACATGGTAATCCTAATATGATTTGACCCTTTCCATAGTTCATTCTCTAACATCCACACCATCACACAGTTCATTCTCTAGAATTAAGGCCTCACCCTTAACACAAGCCCCCCAACCACTGACTTGGGGCCCCTCCTAAAAAATTTAAATCAAATATTTTGATCATTTCATCCATTAACTTTGTTCTCTTGGTTTTTAATCATTGAGCATTTGTTGGTTAAATGGGTGATTCTTGTCCAACTACTTGATGTTTTTTCTCACCTCATGTCCAAGTCTTGATTGAGCATGCCAGTATTCTTGTCAAGTTTGTGTGTATCACAAAGTGGTTCTTTTTGCATGTGTTTTTGTGCATCTTGGTTCTTTGACTAACCTTGATCGATGAAAGTGCCATATATCATCACCTAGGTTGATTGAAACATCAACAAGACATAAAATGTCTCTAAATAATTTTTCAGAAATAATTGGAACTTCCACCAATAAATCAACATCAAGTGTTATGGATGTTATTTGGTTGTTTTCACAGGATAAAATATCTCAGTTGTTGATGGTTAACCCCAATTTCAATGGACATCTTGAAAGCATGTATCACACAAATGTTAGAGGAATTGACATAACTAAATTTGGGTAAATAAGTGGCAAGAATGCCCCTAGGGTGTAGAACAGTCGATGATGGAGTGTATTGTTAAGGCACTTCGTTATGTGAATTCATTGGTTCAAAACCCTCGACTAGCCTTGTGTGTCACGTGAGGGGCCTATTGGAATACTAAGACGGGGGGGGGTAAATCAATGTGATCACTTTTTACCACTTTCAATCACAATATATAATCTTAAACTTTATCAACGGTATATCATTTATGATTGCATTCAATATATCATGAACATATAACCATAAACAATACAATTCAACAATATCACATCAGATACACAATACACCAGAATTTACATGGAAACCCAAATGGGAGAAAACCACTAAATGATTTCTTATATATATCAATAATACATTCATAGGAAGAACCAACTTCCAAATTCTACAACACCAAGCCCCAATGAGTTCTCCGACACCAATCAAAAGGAGGTTATGACCCCCTCATTTACAGGCACCAACTTGAAGGAATATATAACTCCCTAAGTTCTCCATAACCAACTAGAAGGAGGCTACAACCCACTTTACTTGCCCCATATTTCTGCCCTGAAATATAAGTGTAGACTCATTGTCGCTACCACTGATACTGTCACTGCCAATTTCACCAATACATCAACCAACCTGTCACTATCACTGTCATTGTCACATAAACTAACATGTCACTGTCACATCAACATGTGACTACCACTGTCACATCAACCAACCTGTCACTGCCATTGTCACATCAACCTATGAATACCACTGTTACATCAACCAACTTGTCTTTTTCACTGTCACTTCAACCTATTATCGATGATCAACCAATCATCCAACCTATCATTATCTCTATCATTGATATACCATCATCAACCAGCTGATCCACTCACATGGATACAAGAACCATCACCAAACCATGTACATCAACCATGCATCCACCATGCACATCAACCTGTACCATACCATGTACATCAACTTATACCATACCATGTGCATCAACCTATACCATATCATGCATCAACCATGTACCATACCAAGTACATCAACCATGTACCATATCACATACATCAACGATGTATCAAACCTCAACATGTACCAACATCACCAAGACATGCACCTCATACATGTACCAATAATATGCCTCACACTATGCACCAAATATGTGCCTAAAACATATATCAATCATTCAACAAGATATGAAATCATGACCATCACATCATCAACAAGTAACCAAGGTGTACCTCAAACAATGTGCCTCAAGCATGTGTCAACATCCATAGAATATTTACCAAGAGATACCATTAAACCATTTGCCAAGTATCCAAGATGTGCCTCTAACAATGTATAATACCATCACAAAGGTGTACCAAGAACAATCATGACATGCCTCAAGAATGTACCATAACAACATAAGCATAAGCCTCAAAACTAATACATAAGCATACATTTGATCATGTAGTTGACTTGATGCATCGGATAATAGATAAACATACCAACCTGGGCATCAAAAACCTAGCAGAAGCATTATTTCCCACTTGTGTCTTGTCCTCATGGGACCAAGACTAGTTGTCTCGCGGGGCCTTCTGTGACATGCACTAAGAAACCCGTGGGGGTGCCTTGAGGGATGCTAGTAGTATGACCTCTGGGGGTCATCCAAACTGAGGTTTCTTTAGAGAAACCTACTCTCCTCTACAATCCTGAAACTCTCACACTTCTCACTCTTTTATGCCTAAGATTTCTCCATCGCAAACTCATCAATAGATCACTTACTCACATAGAATAAATTAAAGTAAACATGTGTGTGAATGTACTTATGAGATACTTTTTGATGTGTATATATAATTTTTCTAAGTAACCTATTTTCTTAACTTTAGAGCTTCTTGAAATTTCTTGTTACAACCACTTTACCCTTTCATTAATGACTTGCGACTAATTAGGGTCTTCTTAACCCATCTTTGAGGATTCCAGCTTCATGACCTCATAACTCCTCAATCGTGAGAACTACATGATGTTCCACCTACCATTGGAAATGGCATGACAAGGACTATCCATATATAAGTGTGTTACCTACATTTACACTATCCTTCATGTCCTTATTCCTTAAATAAATTTGGGTTCATGACCACACCTATGGGTTTCTTGTAGACTTCTTCAAAGCATCTTCCCATGAGGGCCATACTTAGAGTTATGCCATAAGGGGACCACTTTGGATACTTCTCCAAATACATTTGTCACATTTTTTGACATCAATGACAACCACTTCTTGTTGACATCAATGAAAACCAATTGTCCAACAACATCAATGACAACCAACTATCTAATAATCTCCCCCTTTGGAATTCATGGCAACACTCATAATCCAACTCTCATACTCCACCTGTGACCAATACTCCTCCGATGTTTCTCTCCTCATGTTTCTCTCCCCCTTTGACATCAATGGAAAAGGGTATCTCCCCTTGGGGACTCTCCCCCTATCTTCATGCTTCTAATATTTTTCTTTTGATCTTTCTCTTTCTCCCCCTTTGACATCATGGGTAAAATGGCAACTCCCCCTATCGATATACATCCTCCAAACAATCTTTCTCTAACTTCATACACTCCCCCTATCTTCTTTCTTATGATCTCTTTCTCTGACAATTTATCTTCCTTGAATTGTCTACAAGATGCCATGTAGATCAATGTGGGATTTCATGTATATGATTTTTTTCCTCTCTTCTAGTGTTCTTTGTCCATTGGTGCTTCCTCATGTAATTCACTAATATATTTAAAAAGCATTCAAATTACTTGACTTCAAGTCTTCATGACTTTTCAAGTTCACATAAATGACCATACCTTCTTCTATTGATACAACTTTTGTTTTTCTTTTTACCACGTGATTCCAATTGGTACTATGCTTTCATCCATTGTCATGTATCTTTTTAGACCTATTAAATCTCTCATGAATGCATCTTTTTCCATATGTCATAAACTGCCCATGACTCTGCTACTCAACTGCATACAATGTTGACCCATGTGTTGATTACAACATATTGCAACTTCTCAAATTGTCTTCTCAATTTTGCAAATTAGACTCCACATGTCTGCAACAATCTGTACTGAATATGTCCATGTTTAAATGCATGCATGGAATCCTCTATACAATGAATCTCTTCCACTCTGAAATTTCCTTCCAAAAACTACAAATACTTCAGACTGCTCGAAAGATAGTTCTCTGATCTGTAGAGTTGTTGTTTAGACTCCCCCTCTTCGATATTCATATTTACTGGGAGTCTCCAAGATGATTGGCTCAGAAAAATACCCGCTCTGATCTGGAGTAATCGTCCTCTTTATCTGTGGATTCATCATTATCATTTTTCTGAATTTTTACCTCTTCCTCTTTTCCTGTGGGTTCATCATGATCTTGCACTACTGCAAATCCTATGAGTATGATCTTTGGGACCTAGTCTTCATTCACTTGTTCTTCTTGTTTTTCATTTCTTCTCCAAACCTTCATGTATCTGACATCTTCCTTTTTTCCTGTATATTTTTCATGATCTTTTACTATTTCCAATCCTGAGAGTATGACTTATGGGTGCCCTTCATTTGTCTATTCTTCCTTTACATGTTCTTGTTTTCTTTTCCAAACTTTCTTATATTTGATATCATTGGTGTCTTTCATAGAATTATCCATCATTATTCTACAATCACGGGCTATATATCCATAGTTATGGCATTTGTAACATTCAATATTATATGGAGTCACATATGCATTTCTTGCTTGAACATTTCTTCCATAAGCTATGCAATTTGCAACTTTATGTCCAAAGTTAGTACAAATAAAACAATGACCATAAAATAAAATTTCATATCCAAGAGTGAATGATCCTATTTGTGATGTATTCCTTCTGAATTCATGCTTTGGTTGAACACGGTCTTCTCTTATGTTGTTTCCTTCACAGTTATTGAAGTTTATTTGATACCTAAAAGTGGAGGGTCTTCTTTGATGTCGATCTCTTTTGTAATATTCTTCTTGAATTTTCTTCATTCCTGAAATGTTCTTCTTTGAGGGCTCACATTATTCCTTCTTAGTAGGTCCTTTGATGACTTCTGCATAACTCTTGGTCTTCTATTCATTTTTTATTTCTAGCAACCTGTAACATTTCTCTTCAACTCTCTTTACTAATGATGTGGAGATTTATCTCTCTTTAGTGTTCTTGGTGAGATTGACAACTTTAAATCTTAATGCAACATCTTCTTCTTCAAGCTTCTTATATTCTTCTTCTTTCTTCATCATCTAGATCGTCATGACTTCTTCCTTTCTCTTTGCTTCTTCAATTTGGGTCTTCAAGGAGACAATTTCTTCTTCAAATATTCTTTACTGTTGACTGAATTATTCTTCAAGTTTATTTAAGTCCTCATATCTTTCCTTGAGATGGCTTGTCAAAATATTTTCTCTCTTCTCTACTTCCTTTCTTTATGCTACTATTTCTGATATTTTCTTTCTTCTCTACTTCCTTTCTTTATGCCACTATTTTTGCTTCCAAAAATTGTTTTTCTTCCAACTAACTTCTGCATGCTTCATCAATTCTTCTAGCTTCTTCTACTTGAAATTTTAGGTTTGTAATCATCTACTCGACTTCTTCAAAGATGGGATTTTGAGACTCCCTTTTTATCTTGATCAATTCTTCCTCAAGCAACTTGATTTTCTCTATTTCTTTGACCAACTTGTATAAAGCATTGGTTAGGTGTCTCAAATATGTCTGGCCTGATAAGATTCTTTTTTCCCATACTAATTCAACATCTTCTTCATATTCATGCTCTAGATGAGATTCCTTTGAGTAGGAATTCTGTAATTTATCCCAAATTTCTTCGGCTGATGACCATTCTCCCAGTTTGAATTTTACCGAATTAGGTAATCCTTCCATGATGAAATCCATTTCAATTTTGTTGTTCCTTTTCAATTCTTTCTTGGTTTCAGTATTTGGTTTCTTTGAATCGGTGTATCATATAACAAATGAGTACCAAACATCATACCCCTGTGATCCTAGAAATTATTTCATCTTGTTTCTCCACATCTCATAGTTCTGATCATTTTGGCCATCAAACCACGGTAATCCATTAGCTTTGTACCCATTAGCCATGACATACATGATCTACCTTCCAGTGGTTAAACTGATTTCTTGAAGGGCCTGTTTTGAACCGGTTGTTGTAATATTGAGGGGGGGGGTGAATCGGTATGAGCGCTTTTTACCACTTTCAATCACAACATATAATCTTCAACTTTATCAGTAGTATATCATTTATGATTTCATTCAATATATCATGATCATATAACCATAAGCATTACAATTCAACAATATCACATCAAATACACAGTACACCAGAATTTACATGGAAACTCAAATGGGAGAAAATCACATAATGATTTCTTATATATATCAAGAATACATTCATAGAAATCACCAACTTCCAAATTCTTTAGCTCCAACTGGAAGGAGGCACAAACCCCATAAATTGCAAGCACCAACTACTATAGAAATTTCATACCCAACCCAGTTTCAAGTCTCAATGAGACACATATTTTAATGCCCAACCCACATTGCAAATTTAGTCTACAAATTAGTTAGCAAAAAATTATATTCTCATGAACAGAAAACACATGAACTCTGCTACAGTGAAAACCCATAAATAAACACACCCGAAAAGTTTATACTTAAGGATTTTTGGTCTATCTTCGACCCTAGAAAAACCCACAAGGGGAAATCCAGTGAAAGAGGGGATTTTTATTATTTTCAGAGCTCTGAGAAAGAATTTATTACAAAAGTCATCTTCAGAATTTAATACACAGACTTATCTCAATTTTTGTGCCCACACACAGCCTCAAAATGCGTGATAAACAATTCCTCGATTTATGTGCAAATAAATTTGTGCTATGTACGATTGTCACTGCATTTATTGTGGTACAACTATCTCAAAAATAATGTCTATCTATTGTTGTTGTTGTTTTCCAAAAATTAAATGGCAGTTGGGTTCCTCGATTTATGTGCCAATTTTTTGTTGTATGGCATGCTCAGAATATGTACAGTATAGCCTAGTACTCTTTGTACCTTCTCTTTGAATTATGTGTTGTTACTCGCTCCTTGTTGCTACTCATTGTTACTCTACTGCTACTCGTTGTAACACTACTTCTACTCATTGTAACACTTGTTGCAACTCATTGTAACACTGCAAAAACTCGATGTAACATTGTTTCTACTCATTACAACTCTTGTTGCAACTTTTTGTTACTCTACTCTACACTTTCTCATCTCAACTCTCTCTTTTCTTTCTCTCTTCAAATCGCATGAAGAATAATACCAAGTGAATGGGAATCCCTTTCCATAATTTGACCTCATGAGGGAAGGTGAAGAGACATATAATATAATGGTGGAGGATAGATTGGATGATTGGTTGAGATGAAATTAATTTTCACTCATCCATTTCATTTCACTTTCATAAAGTCTCATTTAATTCCATATCTCATAAAATTAATGCACTAGAGACCACATTGGACACTTTCTCACCCCTAGGCACCTAAGTGATGAGAAACACTTGTCCTTGGTACTTTATTAATTTAATTTAACACTCCCTCTTACCAAGGAAAGTGTTCCTCACAACCCCAAGCTTATCTCTGAAAGGCTCAGACTTCCCTCTCCCCAAATATTTTGTGAGGATGTCTATCACCTACTAATCTATGGAGATATATTGTAGCTCAAATACTCCTCTCTGAACATAAGCCTGGAGGAAGTGATATCTAATATTGGTGTTTTTAGACCTGTCATGAAAAACTAGATTCTCATAGAGTTTGATGCAACTCTGATTTTCACAGTAGATCATCGTGGGCCCCCTCTGCACACCAAATATCCCAACCAACAACTTGTGAATCCAAATGGCCTCATAATGGGCCTGATTTGGTGCCATATACTCAGCCTTTGTACAATGCAAAGCCACTGAATTTTTCTTCCAACTAAACCAAGACACCATTATTGAGCCCAATCCAAAGCAACAACCTAAGGTACTCTTTGTATCACTTGCACATCCTTCCCAATCTAAATCAGTGTAGCCAATCAATCTAAATCCATCCCCTCTCTCATAGTTCAAGCCATAATACATCATACCCATAACGTACCTGAGCACATGTTTTGTTGCCACCCAATGTACTCTATGAGGCTCCACCGTGAACTAAATAAGTGATTTGATAGCAAAACAAATATCTGGTTTGGTTTTGACTAGATACATCAATGAACCAATCAAATGACAATACAATGTGGGATCAACCAACTCTAAATCAGAAGAATGAAAATTCTTCCAATTGGTTATCATAGAAGTGAACATGGGCCTATAGTCCTCAATCTAGAATATCCTCAGAATATCAACAACATATCTTCCATGTCCCAAAAATATGTTTCAAGGCTCCTGCCAAACCTCCAATCCCAAGAAGTAGTGCATCATACCAATGTCTTTCATCTCGAACTCTAAAGCAAGGCTCTCCTTGAAACCAACTATGAGTCTATCATCCCTTGTAATGAAGAGATCATCCACATATATCACAATAATGAGAGGATAATCTCCAACCACAATGTAATATAAATTGGGATCTTCCTCACTCTTCTCGAAACCCATATGTTGCAAGTATGTATTTATCCTGGAATACCAATCTCTAGGAGCTTTCTTCAACCCATATAATTCCTTCTTCAGTATGCACACATGAGAATCTTTACCATGCACCTCAAATATCTGAGGTTTCTCAATGTACACCTCCTACTCTATGAGACCATTTACAAATGCAATCTTCACATCCATCTTATGGATTTTCCAACCCATATTTGTTGCAATGGAGATCACTGCCCTGATCGAAGTATATTTGGCAACCGAAGAGAAGGTATCATAATAGTCAACTCCCTCTACCTATGAGAACCTCTGAGCCACAAAATCATCCTTGAAATTCTCAATTCTTCCATCAACAACATACTTGATATTGTAGAGCCACCTGGAAGTCACCACTGACTTCCCCTCAGGTCTCAGAACCACCTCCCAAACATCATTCTTCCTGATGGAATGATACTCTTCCATCATGGCATCCTTCTAGACCTTTTGACCTACTTCCTCCTCAAAATTGGAAGGCTCAAACTCTCTTATTCTTCTCACCATCACAATATAGTTGCAAAACCTCTTAGGAGGTTTACTCTCCCTCACAACCTTCCTAGTATTCCCCACTGAACCATGTGCTTCCTTCAAAGAGTCCTCTTCTCTGAAGTAGCACATGTGGAGGGAAATCCTCCTCCTCAATCCCACCACCTTAATATTGTGTACCTAAATATGATCCTGAGGTAGTCTATGAACCAGTAGACTGAGAAACAATACCCTCTGAGCCAGTAACCTAAGGACCAGTAACCTATGACCATGTCACCTGTGGACTAGTAGTCTATGAAACATGTGGTCTTGAACTCTATGTCACTATGCTATGTGAAGGACTCACATGTGTCTGAGGAGATGACTTCTTCCCCTTCTCCATATATCATGACCTTCATAAGGCTATATCCTCCTCAAATATCACATCTCATTGCACAATTGTCTTCCTCAAAGAGGCGATGTATATGTGGAAATCCTTCGAGGTATCGCAATACCCAACAAAGATTCCCTTCTATGCCATGAAATATAGCTTTGTCCTCTTCTCAGAAGGGACATGTGAATAAGTAAGGAACCCAAAGATCCTAAAGTGCCCCACCTCAAGATTCTTCTTAGATAAATCCTCCTTAGGAGTCTTATCCCCCAAGACTCTGTGTGGACTCTGATTTTGCAGATAAATTGCAGTGTTGCAAGCCTTATCCCAAAGAAACAGTGGTAGTCCCTGATCATGTAACATGGGTCTCACAACCCCAATAATAGCCATGTTCTTCCTCTCAGCAACCCCATTATGTTGTGGGTTGTAAGGAACTATCACTTCTCTTGTAATCCCCTCCCTAACACAAAAGTCATTGAACTGATTAGAGGTATACTCACCTCCATTATCAGATCTCAATACTTTGATCTTCTTCCTAGTTTGGTTCTCCACAAGAGATTTGAACTCTTGGAACCATTGAAAGACCTGTCCTTTGGTATTCATGAAGAAAATATAATACTTTCGAGATAATTCATCAATGAAAGTAACATAATACAAAAAACCAGTCAAAGAGGTAGAAGAAATAGGACCACATACATCAGTATGAATCAGATCAAGAATACATGCTACTTTGATGTCACTACTAGGAAAATTAGTCTTGGCGTACTTCCCAATATAAAAATCCTTCCACACCTCTTGGTGATCTATACTAAACTCTGGCACTCTAGTCACATTCTCTCTCAAGATCCTTAGAGCCCCATTATTGTGCTCGTTTATTCACTTGGGTGAGAAAAACAATGGCACTTGCATGCCTAGTTGGGCCTTCTAAACAAGACAGAGGTTATTGAGTGGATTAAACAAGCCAAACACATGAAATAAACAAGTAAACAAACTAAAACAACTAAGGAAATAAAAACTATAATGCATAAGAAACTTTTAGAACCATAAACAATCAACCAATGACCAAGATTATGCCACCAATGGATAACTATATTAGTTGAAAAAACACTGTAGTGCAAATGAGGACCTATGAGTCCCCTCTTCCTCCTTGGGAGGGATCTTGAGTTCCCTAATGGATATCTCTTCTTACAATGGAAGAAAAATGGAAAATGATGAAGAAAAACAATGCTTATTCCCTTAAGAGGTGAGTGGAATAGCCTATTGCAATGATGCTTGAATACTCCTAGGAGAAAAAAGGATTCTCAAGGGAGAATTTAGGCAGCATAACAATACTATGAATATATTAGTTTCTTAGTGCACCCATGGCCTCCATTAATAGAATTTATTCATGGAAAAATTCATCTGGTTCTTAGTGTGAACAAGGGGCCCTTTAGGGCACCCTTTGGTCCTTGACCAGCCCCCCATTCGGATTTCACTCAAATTTGAAGGTAAAATCAAGTTGGGAGCTGGTCCATAAGTGATTGGGGGGTCGACAAGAACCATAAATGCATCATTCATAGGAGTGAATGGATTTTCTCATACACAGTCACGCATATGGCACATTGTGCACTCTACGGGTTTCATTGGCCCACGCACTATACGCACGCTTCCTTTAGTGAGTTTGTGCATGTAAATTTTTCCCAATTGTATAGTTTTTGCCTTTTTAAATGCATTTTGGTGTTGCGGGTGAACTAATTGTTGTTGGCATTGTTGTATTTCTGTAACCATTTGCGTGCATTGTTGCAGATGAAATTTCAGTGATAACAGATGCCCCCTGATGTGTGAGGTTAGGAGCATACGTATAGCCAAAATACATCAATGTTTCTTCCACTAAGAGTGGCATTGTAATGAAGAGTGTTGAGAGGAACTACAAGAAATATCCCTTGGAAGGAGAGGGGAAACTGTGGGACCCAAATCTTTCTCTAGGGAGAAAAAATAAAATCTGTATACAAATGAGGCGGGCATGCCCATGCTCGTGTCATGTAACTCAAAATGTAAGACAATAATTGAAGTTGTTTGATGATGTATATAACTATAGCACCCTCTGGGGTGGTTTGATAACGACAAACAACAATTCTGAATGGTGAACATACTGTGAAAAGAGGCAAGGACGCCTGTAAAAAGGGTCTATGACTCATAGGAATTGATGGCCTAACAAATTCAGAGGTCTTCGACTGGTATAAAAATACTGAAATAGTCGCGTAGTAAGATCTACTGTAACATGAGATTTTGTTGAAGTTGAATGTTATGGGGGTCAACAAAATCAAAGAGAGGTGATGATTCTCTTTGTGCCATCTGAGAATCCTCATTGTAAAGGGAATGAGAGTCAAGATATTGTCGCCCTTCTGGAAACTATGTTGATGTCGACAAAAAGGGAGACGCGACTCCAAGAAGCAAAGGGATTCATGAAATCCATGGAAATAAGATCAGGGACTAATAGGGAACATGAACAAATTCAATATGCGGTGAGACTCAATACTATCCTTGGTTGGGGTATGTTTGGAGGATGATTGGCAACAACCGTAAAACTGTATCTAATGTCAGGGGGACTTCTAGATATGGGGTTAAATTGTGCCAAAGGCTTGACAAAGTGGAAAAACTCGGAGATCAAGGGTACATGGACTTTGGGATACTCAGGGTTCGTGAACGATGTTGAAATGAGAAAAAATAGAGTGGATTCCCCAACCAAGGGCGACATGGGTTTTGTTTCCAGGAAAAGAAGGTTATCAAGGGTGACGACAAAAAGCTCAGTAAATGTTGGAAACAAAGGCTTTTTACAATTACCAAACAAATAAAGAATAATTTGGGATGAGTGTACAAATACAGAAATGGGTGCCCCATTGTGATATGGCTTGGACTATGAGGGAATGATTTGCGAAGAGAACTGGTGGGGGGTGGGGTCCCCATGGGTGGGTTTTTGTATGAGGTAAATGAATGGAGGGAAATCTGCAGATGGGAAAATTGATGGTGGATGAAATGGAGGGTTAAGGATACTGCAGAGGTGCAGTCAAAATAGAATCAAGATGAGATAACCTGGGATTCCATTGGGAAAGCTAGCAATGTGATGAGAAGAAGTATGTGGCTTATTCTTGGAAGTGCATAAGACTATCGTGACTCCCATCCCTAGGGGTGAAAGCAGCATGAGTGTCAATTTGTCGATGAGGAATATGAATAGGACAACTCATGTGAGGGAGAATGATACCGGGTGACAATACCAAAGTGCAACAGAGGTGACGGTACTACAGAGTTGGATGTAAGGACCCTAAAGGTAAACGTCGGAGGGTGTGACTGGGAAATGCAATTGATATTCAGAGGGAATGTTTTAAATGCCAGTGTCAAACATATACCTGAAGGGGTTGCATTGTTTATGATGACCAAGTAAATGCACACATTAAAACCAAATACCCAATGTGAACAATATATGATGATAAAGAACACATAACAATTATTTGATAATTTTGAACATGAGCATGCATACCTAGACGTGATGTGAGAAAAATGCTCCCCCGGGGCCAAGTTCAGTTGGTGACCCGGGGAATGTGACTGTGTAGATGGAGGGACCCTGATCCTATGGCTAAAAACAAATCGGGAAACAGAGGCTCTAGTCTACTGTAACTAAGTGTGGAAGTTTTGAAAAAGGGACTATATATGGTTGGTGAGCCCATAGTGCCACCTCATTTGTACTCGTCACTATAGTGAGTTGACCAGAGAATTTGGAGGAGTTTCGAAGATTATGGGAGCTCGAGTTGACCAATATGGGAGGTGTGAGAGTCAGGTTAGTGGTCCCATCCTCCTGCGCAATATGAATTTCCTAGGGTTGAGTTGGGATTGTATGAAATGTCGTACAAGGGTTGGTTTAGCGGTGGGCCCACTAATGCGCGGGAGAAGGAAGGATACCCTCGCATCTGTGCATTGGTATAATTCCATATCCTGCGCATAATGTGTGGTTGTGCTTGACACAACCTCACATACGGGCATGTGGGTGGGAAAAATAGGTGCGCATGCGATGCGCACCTGTTAAAATTATAGTTGCACACTGTGCGCAACTGTTTCTCAGACAGTTGTGCATTAGTGCGCAACTGTGTAGAGAACAGGTGTGCATGTGTTCGCACCTGTTGATGTGAAAGTTGCACATGTATGCATAGTTTTTTCTCTGATAGTTGTGCATTAATTTGCATATGTGAAAATAATAGGCATGCATATGTGCACACCTGTGGGGGTCAAATCCACACACTGGAGGCGAAGCTAACGGTGGTTTAAATTTTGAATCTTTTTATGTTTTTGATGAATGATAAGAGCTAACCAAATGTTTTATGTGGATGTAGATGATCAAATTGTGATAAGAGAGTCATTATTCCAGTCCACTGGAGGGAGCGAGACTGGGAGCACCTCTGAGAGGTGGTGAGAGAGAAACCAGGCATTCAGAGACACTTGGCAGCCTGCGAGTTTCTCAAGTTCTTCGATTTCCCTTTGATACAGTCGCAGGAGTTCCTACTTCAGTATTTTATATCCATGTGGAGCAATGATCTGTAGTGATTCATTGTGAGGGGAAAACATCTGACACTCTTAGTAGTTGAGGATATATACTTTTTTACGGGGCTCCCCTTCCGTAGAATGGCCATGCCTACTGACCCTAGATGTTGGGAGATGTGAGATTGGTGGATATGGCACAAAGCTATTGTTTGGGGCTGAACCCAATGTCGGGTTCGGTTATCCATATCGAGGCGATGGATGATCTCTTGCCTCAGTGCCTCGAGACCATGGTTGTGAGGATATATGGATCCCTTGCTACTCAGTGGATCATGTGAGGTTAGGTGAGGATTGTAGAGAGGGTCTTAGATGGGGACTATTTTTCTTGGGGATTGATGTTGCACTCCAAGATGATGAGGCAAATTCATCGATGTCATGCCACTGACTTTGGTAATTTTGTGTTTTGGTCCATCCTGGTGACTTGGTTTTTAGACAGGGTGCCTCTGTTGTGCCCAAGGATTTTGCTGGTGCCTTCAGGGTCATAGGAGCCGCAATTGATGTGGTGGGCGCAAGTGTTGGTGCACCATGGGGGGGGATAGGGTGGCCACTACTTCACAACTACCGTGGCACGTGTGTGGCATCATATTCCACATGTGATACTACAGTATCCATATGGTGGGATGGACTACCAACATGACACAGACATGGTGTTGCCTCCTGGGGAGGTCTGGGACCATATAGGTACATGTGTGTATCTATGTTTTGTGATTTTTATAGTATATTATATGATTATGTATATATGGATGTTGACTCTACCTTTGGTTTTTATGTTTGTAGATGTGGGGCCCCAAGGCCATGAGGCTGAGATGGTCGAGGATCTAGTTCGCTAGGGGCCAGTGCCACCTTTGTGGGTAGGAGAGCAGCACAGGAGAGACGATGTTGGTGATGGGATAGCACATGATTCAAGGGCGGGCTAGAGGCACAGATTTGATGACGTTGGTTCTAGACCAACGCATGAGCTATGGGTAGAGGTCATAGGGAGGATGGAGGACCTCTGTCATCAGTTCGAGGAGGTTCTTTAGGGTGTGTCAAAGGGCATGTGGGCCCACATACATGATGAGAGTGTCCTGGAGTAGCGTGTGGGTGTATCGACGGAGCAGTGGACCTTGATCCGTCAGGAATCTCTATCGGGGGCAACGATGACTGGTCGACTGCCCCCTGGACGTGGATGACCCCTAGCTGGTGGGGTGCCTCCAACTAATAGAGGACCTTGGGGGGGAGCTTTGGGGGCACCATGAGTGCCTATTTTTTGTATTTATATAGGCTTGTGAGCCCATTTTGTACAAGGTAGTTGATACCCATTTTGTATAGGGTAGGGGTTACCCATTTTGTACCTATAGGGGTGAGGGGACTCACTGGCCTACGGGCAATGCATATTTTGTACTTTGTAAAAATTTATGACACTTCGAAGGAGATATATATATATATGGATACATATCTTTTGGCTCTTTGTTATGTCTACATGTGTTTATGTTTTTTATGGTTTGATGATGTCTAATCTATATGTTGTGACCGATGTTTGATGATTATGTATATGGGATGATGTCTTGATGTGATCAATTCTAATCTAACACTAGGTTATCCATATTGTCTACTATTTGATTAAATTGTCATGGAATATGTGTAAATGTAATTGAATCAAAATTTCGAGATAAGAGTCTAAATTGCAAGTAGTTGCGAAAGAGGCAAGGATCGTGGACATGATATACATTATTGAGATGCAGGACGACAAGCTAGGAATCTAATAAAATGCTAAGTTGACGAATGTGGTGGTGACTGGCCTCAACAAGGAGACCAATGATGACGGTGTATTCAAATTGGTTGTTGGTGGTTGAGCCCAAACATATGCCACTGGAGTGGAGCAGTTCATGTGAGGGGGTATAGAGGACACAAGCGGCCGAAGCGAGATTATCTTTCCAGCAGCTAGCACTGTCAGTGTAGCCAATGTGGTAGGTCAATGGAGGATGCATTTGTCAATAACATGGATGGTATATCAGACATGCGGAGTGGAGGAGAAATAATAAGACTAAAAACTCTACAAATGTGTACAAAGAAAAAGCCTAGTGTAAAATGGCTACTCTCAGGCATAAAACTTATTTAAGTACAACCCATTGACGGGTTCTTTGAGAGGATAGCCTTCTAGAGAGGCCAGAATGTATGTGCATTTAGTGAGGCAGTGTTGGACAATTTAGGGTCCATGCCATAATGATTCAAATTTCCCATTACCGAGAGTATCGTGGGTGATATCGTAGGCTAGGATGAGATCCCCTTCATTAAATGAATGAAGGTTGACATGGAAGTCAAAGGTGGCTTTGGACCATTTTTTATCTACCTCGTTTTTATGTAATGAAGACCAACGATCTTCATCCAACGACTCTAAGGTCAGCAAGCATTGCTCCATTGGAGAAGTTTCAGGTGATAACTCGATGACAGTGTGTAACGTGGGAATTTCGCACTCGATAGGGAGGGTGGCTTTGATCCCATGGACTAGGTGGAATGGTGTAAAAATGGTGGCAGTTTTGACTGCAGTGCGATAAGCCCATAATGTTGAAAACAACATATGATGCCAGTTGGTCTTATGTTGGTTGACGATACATTGTAGCATCGTTTTGAGGACTTTGTTGATAGCCTCGACCTGTTTGTTGGAATGAGGGTAGTATGGGGAGGTAAACTCTTGGGAGAATCCTAATTTTGAGGAGAGTTTTGTGAAGATCTCATTCTCAAATTGTTTACTGTGATTGGATACTAACTGAAGTGGGAATCTGAAGCAGTTAATGACATGCTTGAAGAAAAAACACGTTGTTGTGTCAGCGGTATTGTTGAAGGTAGGTATGGCTTTGATCCATTTGGTAAAGTAATCTATGACCATGGCAATGTACTTGTGTCCATTACTGGATGGAGGATTGCAAGTCATGAAGTATATGCCCCATTTGCAGAAGGGGTCGACGATGATGATTGGATGTAGAAGAGCGGGTGGTGCCCATGATTTGTTTGCATAAAGATGGAATTTGTCGCATCACTTGACAACGTGGATTCAGCCATGAAACAGTGTGGGCCAAAAGTATCCTACGTGAATTATTTTTTGGGCGGTGGACATACCTAAGAGGTGGCCACCGCAAGCACCCCTACAACAATCGTTCAATACTTTGTCGACTTCGTCAATAGTCAGACATCGACGGAGGATGGTGTCGACCCCACGTCAGTACAAGATGTCACCGATGAGGAGGTATCGAGGGACCTGATTGAGAATTCTTTGACGATCATCTCGAGAGAGATGAGGCCCAAAATTTTATGTCCGAAGGTAGATGAGAAGGTCGTTGTACCAGGGGTCATCTGAGGAGATGAAGAATAGGTGTTCATTGGGAAATTCCATATTTACGGGTGATGCTTTGGCGTCTAAGGGAAATGTCATAATCATTTTGACGATAACACGTGCTTTCTTGCTTTTGGGAGTTGAGAACTCTAGGTCGTATTCCTAAAGGATGACGATCCATCAAGAAAATTTTCCATTAATTTGTCGTCGACTATGAAATTACTGCATGGGGTTGGAATCTTCTATGACTTTGATAGTTCGAAGCAAGATATAGTGATGTAGTTTTTGAACTATGAAGACAACTGTGAGGGCTAGTTTCTCATCATGATTGTAATTCATGGGTAGTCCTGAAAGATTTTTACTGATGTAGTAAATGGCATGTTCCTTCCCATCATCCCCTAGATGGATGAGGACTCCTAGTACTGAGACAAATGAGGCTAATAAGTAGAGGATGTAATCGCGATCATAGTCTAGAGGACTAATCAAAGGGGCGTTGGATAGGGCCACTTTTAAATTATCAAAAGCAGTTTGATCATGTTCATCCCATCGAAATGGAATATCATGACACAGTAGGAGGAGGAAACCATGCGCGTGGGTGGTGTAATACGGGACAAAGTGATGTAAAAAGTTAGCTTTTCTCTGTAGGGTCTGTAGTTGGCGTAAATTCCTAGGTGGTGGAATTTCAGTGATAGCTTGGACCTTGAGGGGGTCCACCGTGATGTCATGTTGGGATACAATGAACCCAGGAAGGCATCTGACGGTGACACAAAATACACACTTGAGGGGGTTTAAGCGAATATTTTACTGGAAACAACGTTGAAAGACGATGTGTAAGTCGTCTAAATGTTGAGTTCATTTCTTGGATCGAGCAGTGAGATCATCCAAGTAAATGAGGATGATGCAAGCAAGATCATGGAAAACATAAGTCATGGCCCATTGAAATGTATCAACTGCATTTTTTAGTCCCAAAGGCATGACACGATAAGAAAATGTACCCCATGGGGTAGTAAAATCAGTTTTATACTGATTTGTTGGATGGATTTGGATTTGATTGTATCTAGAGAACCCATCCATGAAGGAAAATGCCTTGTGTTCAGCATAGTCGTCGATAATTTGGTCGATGAAAGAAGTTGGCAAGTTGTCTTTGGGAAAAGCATGGTTGAGATCGTGAAAGTTGGTGCAGATGCGAATAGTGCCTTGTTTTTTGTTAACGAGGATGGGGTTGGAAACCCATGAGCTATATGCAATGGGGTAAATGAACCCAGTGGTGTGTAACTTGTTAATTTCAGCTTTGATAGCCGCAACTTTGGATGGGTGAAGTGGGAGCTACTTTTCACGGACTAGGGCGACATCTAGCCATGTGTCGATGTGATGTTTGAATATAGAAGGATCGAGGTCGAGCATCTCCGTATATGACCAGGGAAAAATATCTCGGTATTCCTGAAAGAGACATTTGTAAGCTGTGAGTTCCTTAGGGGAGCATGTGGTGCCAATGGTGATTTATACTATGATTCTCGGTTTGATGGAAATGTTGATCTTGATGGTGGGGGAGATATTGGCCATGTTTCCTTCCTCAAAAGCATATAGGGCAGGGATAGGGTTTTTGAACCAGTCTATATGCCCTAAAGGAATAAAATCCTTGTTTTCGATTGCGCATACGAACACTTGGCTAGGAGGGTCGAAGGCTTCCTGTGAGAGAAAAAGCGCTTGGTGATGGAGCGCATCCCATGGGAAATCAGGTGTATTGAGTTCCTCCAGGATATCTTCATCGTAGTAAAACATGCGAGAATATAGAGGATCCAGGGAGGTAACATGGGTGACTGCCACATTGTGATTGTCCTCAAGTGGTGAATACATAGAGGGTATATTGCAATCGTGTTATGATGGCTCGCTTGACATAAACCAAATGTTCAGATATTGTGGGTGATAGACGGTGGTAGCGGGAAAGATTTCCTGTGGGAAATGAACCAGAGAATTGGGAGGATTTGGGGGAATATCCTCAGACATTCTACCTATGAACCATGGAGGGGTGGGAAGTGACTCAGGTTCAGGGGAGATGTTGTTGACAATATCTAGAGAGGGAAGGACCCTTGGTGAGGTGGTTGGATGTGGTTGAATAAGGTTTGAATGACGACCTTGGTATGCCACAATCAAAGAACATTGGTATGTGAAATGAGAAAGTGAGTCACAGAGAGCACAAGGGAATCTCATCCATTCAGGGAATGAGGTAGAGACATAATGAATGTCAGTGACGTGGGTACTCGAAAGTGGTGGTAGAGGGGGATCTTGCTGAAAGGTTTGGCATATTGTTGTTAGCGTCTCTAGAAACTGAGGTAGAGCTGGAAAATGATGAGTTTAGTGGCCATATTTTGAACATATGGCACACGTGAATTTGGTTTGCATCCATTTACTATCTGTAGTGGAGGACGCAGTCATAGTACTATATGTTCTTGGAGAAGTGGCGAGGGATGTGGTTGCTCGAGGGATTAGATTAGATTGTGTAACTCAGGAAGAGAAGGACATTTGTTGGTGGGGTGTCCCTCTCTTTCGCATAGTGCGCAAGGAGGTTGAACTCAAGGAGGAGGTGGAGTTGTGGGCTCTTTATTATTTTATCTTCTCCCAGTCATGGCAATGGTGCTGGTGATTGGGGGTGAGGGTGGCATATCCGGAGCTAGTAATGAAATCTGCAACGAGATTCCCTCTGACTGAGGAGGGAGAGATGGTTGAGGAACCATCGTGGGTGGGTGTAGATACCATATAGGGATGGTTAGCACCATGTTGGGAAGGGTAAGCGTCATGGCTACCTAAAATTATTGTATTCCCGGTGGGGGGTAGAAGAAGGGAATTTGAGTAATGGCTTGAGGAATTGTCTCCCAAACTGGGATTTTCCCCCGGGGGAGGGGGAAATTAGGGATAAGTGGTGTATTAGGGTTCTCAGAGAATCCTTGAGGTAATATTTCTTCATTTGGTGGGACGTCAAGCTATGGAGAGGCCTTAGTGGCAGGAATGGTGTCTCTGTTATCAGTTCCATTAGAAGATACAACACATAGTTGTGTTGAAGGGTGTATGAGAGGTGGTGCTCCATGGTATGCCCCCATAAAGGCTGGGTCCTTGAACATTTTGGGGCCCATGTCCATGAGTGAATAATCATCTGAGCTAGTGTGGACAAGAGGCAAGATGTTATCAATGTTGGCATAATGGCTGGGCTCATAATGTGTAATTTGGTCGATGATGACGATTTTCCCGTTGTGGGGGAACATCATTGTTTGAAACACAGAAGAGGTTAATGCCTTCATAGCGTACATGTAGCTATGTCCAAACAAGATATTGTTATCGAGCAGGGCGTCGATAACTTCAATGTCGATGAGGATGTTTTTTCCCCCGAGTTTGACGAGGACATTTTGGAAGATCCCTTCAAGGGAGGATGGTCGACCATCATAGGCTCTTAAGGTGATGGCGGATGGTACTAGCTCAGGGGAGCCAAGTTTTTTCCATACATTTTTGGACATTATGCATGTGGATGCACCTTCATCAATGATACACTGATGAACTGTGATGTTATGAATCTTGACTGGTATCTGGAAAGCTACCAGAGCAGGGAGACATGGTTCTCTTCTATCGAGATCAAATGTGATGAGTCTAGTATCAACTAGGTCAACTTCCCCCAAGGTAGAAAGTAAGGATTTTCTTTGATTTGGATAGGTTTGGAGGACCTCTAATACAAACATGGCTGTAGTATACTGTGCCAAGTCATCGATCAGACTGTAATTGTGTGTTGCCCTAGCCTGAGGGTTATTGACATTCCATTGTAATGGAATGAGAGGGATACAAATGGTAGGTTTAGTATTAGGGTGTGGGATCATCAAGGGTTGTTCGATTGTAGCTAGAGACACTTCCGAATTGGTTGGAGTAGGCTTGGGAGGTGTGTTTTATTGATGACCACGCATTTGCAAAAGAATTTCTTCTTCGCTAGTGAGGATGATATTGATATCCGTCGGATTACTAGGGTGTATGGGCCCTATGTTTTGATACTAGCCCATTTGCGGTGGGGCAGGATGTACCTCTTGTTGTGTATTCATCACACCTTGGTGTGGAATAAGGTTTTGCAACACATTCGGGGGTGGTTGTTGCAAATACTATTGTGGGGCCTATTTACGGGTAGGAGACGCTAGAGGACGTGGCGCGTTCATGGATTCTTTCATCTATTTGAAGTTAGTAATTTGGAGGAAATGGTGAGTATAATGTGCATATTCACTGCAAGAATGCAAGGCAAGTTAATCCTTAAATTTTTATTGCGGTTCTTCCCTTGGAATTTTTTTTTATTGTCCCCTTGGGGGTTCTGGTTACCCTGATTCTGGTTGCCCCCAGCAGGTTGGTTTTGGGGATTACTTCCACCTGGTCCCGGGTTATTATTATTTCATTTTTTTCCTTTCTTATTGTCATTATTATACTGATGGGATGGATTTTTCGTATTCAACTGCTCAAAATTATGAAGTTGTTGAATGGGAGAGGGCTTAACAAAGTTAACATCAACATGTGGTTGTCTATGTGGAGGAGAAAATAGCTATGGAGGACCAAGAAATGAAAAATATGGGTTTTTTTGTGGCAATGATCTGTAGGTAGCATATGAAGGTGAAGTGATTTCACTAGTGCCCAAGTTATATGTTGAAGTAGAAGGGGAACCTGAACTTGGTTGAGAAGTTGGTCACATCATGGGTGTCAGTGAGGGTCCACTCATGGGTGGAAGGGGAGCAACATGATATGGTTGTTGGTAAGGGGGCAGGGGGTAATATGATGGCCCTCCATATGTTTGTGGATATTGAGGTGCACCATACATAGTTGGTTCTTAGTTGTATGAGTTGTGGTGTGTCGCGGTACCAATCAACCCATCCGCAACGTGAGACATGCCAGGTTTGTGTCGGCCAAATGGTATTGTTCTAGGTGCATCACGTAATACTATGTATAAGTAACCCGATTGAGCATAAATGAAGTCAAATTTTTGGGCCTTGTTGATGGCTTCCTCTTCATATTGGGGGAAGGTGGATGCCACATCTTTGGCAAGTATAGAGATGAGTGATTTAGAAACTGATTGAGATGTTGTTCTTTGGTGGTTTATGATTTACATAAACTACGTCTCCAATGCCATTCATGGATGTGGTCGGAAATATGCATAACTGAGGTTTTTTTGCACTTGAAGAGAAGTTATAAACTAGTGTCATGACGAACTGGTAGTTGGAAAAAGGCCAAAAAGGATTTGGCCAAGGATTCAAAAGTCACATGGGACCCTGATTTTTTGTCCACATACCATTTGGTTGATGGACCAGTGAGTGTTCTTTGAAATAACCTTAAGTGTATGGATTCATCCATGATGTTGTTTGAACAGCACCATAAGTGGAAGGTCATAACATGGTTGGTGGAATCTTCCCCTGGATTTTCTTCAAATTTTGGAATATCTGAAGGTAGCTTGGTAGGAATATTGGGTCATGTAAAATGGGATAATTCATGAGTTTAGTCAAATCAAGAATGTTAAGATATGCCAAGTACGGCATGGAGGTATTTGGTGGAGGATTGGCTCCAGCCATGGTGTGAGCAGGTAGTGAACCTGTCCCTTGATAGGGATTTGGTGGGGTTGTACTTCTCCTTTGAGAAGAAGTTTTCCCCACGCCTCCTTGTGAAGGAGAGCTAGTGGATGGATGGACTTGGGAATTAGACCCAAGTAAAGTGGAACCAAGAAAATTTGATCCCAAAATAGTGGCACTCGTGGGGGTGTGAGATGGTTGAGACAGTGAGTCGGCTAGACTAGAAACTCCTCCTAAATTAGGAGGGAGATTTGGAAAGCGTCTGAAACGATGAGGATTTTGTGGTTCCCCTATGATGTCCGACTAGAAAAGTGAATGTGTGCAAATGGTGATGAGAGAAATAAATGAACAATAGATTTGTATAATTTCGACCTTCACAAGATAATATAATTCACAATTGCATGTAATCAAATGAGCATCATACACAAATCAACTATAAATAATCACACATGTGGGTAGGTGTATTTTTTCCGCATGGGGGAACAAATAAAACAAATGCTCATGTCCTAAAAAGATGTATCATCCTTCTGCTCAAATAGCACTGGACTTTCCAAGAGAACTCAATAGTGGGGTCTGAAGCCACCAGAAGAGGAACTAGTGAAGGATGAGATAATCAGTGATAATGAGGGGTAGAGGGTGCATATCCCAAAAGAGCTAGCGATATTTCCCAATAGCAAAATCTAATCAAGGTGCAATTGCAGCTCACAATTTCCACATGGATAGATGTCCTAAATTTGGTCACTCGGTACCTCAGTCAAAGTGCGGCATTTAGATTTTTGGCCTCATAAATGGGTCACAAGATGGATCCCTTCCAAGAGTTGGGTGACTCGAGGGGGGACGCACAGAACAATCGGACCTCAGCCTTCAACCCTTCATGGATATTTCCCTTCCTTATGGTGTAGGAAAACTTGACTTGGAGGATTTTAAAGTTCCCTATTTATCAACTTCGAATGTTTGAAAATGTGAGAACCAGGTAACGGTTGGTTATTTGGATGCCTACCCCTAAGATCCTACCTAGACTAAAAAAATTATTTTTGCACCTCCTGTGGAGGAAAACTTAGTGAGTTTTTAGAAAAAAATTATATCTAGTGGGCAGAGAGATTGGGGGTGTGAACCAATATCATTTGAATTAAGTGGGTCTGGATAATTTCTTCAAGAAATAGTGGGAAGTTTCAGAATTCCTTTGGAGAAAACCTACTACAACCTCCACAATTCAAGATGTAAATTATGTGAGTGAGGAGTGACTTTGTGTGTGATAAAGTGAAAAAAAATGTGCCAAATTTTAATAAGTTAGGTGTGAATTTGAAACATGTGGACTTCTTGTGGTCCTTACAAATCTTTGTTACCTAGCTTAGTAAGTTTCATTGGTACAACCTTGTGGAATTTTAAAATCCCTAAAGAACTAGCATGTGGACATATGGGTCCTTACCAATCCTTTAAACTCCCTAATGTTGTTTACACTAAGAAATATTTTGAAAAACTATCCTAGATTGCAAGCATGTGGGCATGTATGGGCATGTTACTTTGATCTTTAAAACTCCCCTAGTGATGTAAACTAGGAAAGCAATTTCAAGAAACTATCCTAAGTTTGCAACATGTGGGCATGTATGTGCCCTCAAAACTTTAATATGATTTCAAAATGAAACTAAGAGGAGCCCTAGAGGGGATTTTTCCTCTCCTAAATATTTTTGTTAAGGGAGATGAAATGTCCCCTTAACCACCTTTCTGATTCTCAAGATCGCTCTATGGTGCAAGAGAAAAGCACACTCAATGATCAAAGTTAATTTATGGTCCCAACATAAGTGTTTTATTTGTGATAGTAATAATATCAACTTAAAGTTTACAAACCAAAAAAGCCATCTGTGTGGAAACCAAAGCAAAAGAGGAGAATATTTGGTTGTTTTTACCCCCTAAGTGCCTATGTTTAGCTAACTTTTCATATGGGAAATGAGTCTAAGTGGAGTGCATGGCCATTAAAAATTGCATGAAAGAAATAATTTGAAGGCTAGGGGCCTTCAAATCATCACAAAATCCTTACAATTTTGAAACTATGGAAATGTGTGTGGGTTACAGTTCTGAAAGAAGCGTAGTGGGCGCACAGTGCGCAAAATGCGTAGAGAACATAATCCTTTTGGTTTGTAACATACCCACGATGATGCTAAGAAATAAAATAAAAATTATGTCCTCCTTACAGGAATAAATCCTCTCTCTCGACGGGTTCTAATTTGGATAGTTGGGAAACCAGCCCGGCCTTCTGGTCAAGGATCTCTAATTCTAAATCCAAGCAACTCTTAGAGAACTTGATGGTCTCATTTTGTAATTAAACACAAAACCTTTTGACTACCTGGTGCAGGTCTAAGGGAACCTGCGACCTTTGTCTGCACATTGACGAAATATTGAATTTTGGGCACCATCTCCTTTTTCATTAACCCCCTCCTTCATATGGCCATGGGCTATGACCTCTTGGAAGGTATGTGATTGTGGGCGCATCCAAGGGTGGTTTCAAACCAACCCAATTTTCACCCCGAAATTCACTAAAAAACACCACGTATGCCTTTGGCGATACAGTGGTTTCAATTGCAGCCCGCTCAGAGAAAATTAAGACCCAAGCATGTTCTATCCCCGCATTTCTTTCTTTCGATGATGATCTGTGATCAATGGTTGTTATCTATCCTCATTTCCTATCTTTCACATGCCTTCCCAAACCTCATTGATCTATCGGCACGTAGTTCCCTTCCAAATCAATGGTTACGATTGGTTACGGCTCTCCAGCCTTCGAGATTTTCAACTCTCAAACTCTCACTTCCTCCTCAATAGCTATCTTCCAGAGTGAAAGATCTGCTAACACTTGTCCCTATAGATGTGCGGCTATGATTTCCTCCGCGAATTCAGCCTTCGGGAGTTTCAGTTCTCAAGCTATCATTTCTTCCAGAGATATTTCTCTGAAACGGTATATTGTCTGCCATGCGTCCTCAATCGACGGTTTTTCTCCTGCCTCGGGAATTTGGCCTCCTCAACCAGATTGACGATCTTTCAGCTCCCTCCTTGATCAATGATCAAGATCTTCTCTGGATTTTCAGACCTTTTCCTCCTCTCTTTTCTTTTGGAGTTCTATATCTGGAATCGCGTGTCCACCTTCACATCGATGGCTCTCGTCGCTTCGTATTTTCGGGATTTGGGAATCTCAAATCTCAACTCTCACTTTTTCCCAATGTATTTTACTTAGAATCGATAATCCATTGATGTGTGTCCCTCTCGGATCAATGGTTGCAATCCCTTCGCGTCTTAGAACTTCGTATTTCTCAACTCTCAACTAAAACTAAAACTCCAACGCCATTTACCGGAAGCTTGCGATCTATCACCACGTGTCTCTCTGGATCTAACGATCCAGAGTCCTTCAGCTCTTTGGTGCTTTAGCTCTTCAGTGATTCTCACTCAGGAGGTTTCGATTCAGCATCACTTGTCCCCCTTGGCGATAAACAGTCCCAACTCACCCCTCCCCATAATCGATATGACGGTTGTTGTCGCTCCTCATTCTGAGCTTTTGACGTCTTCCGACTTGGGAGAGTTTTGGAAGAGGGGTAGACCTAGGGTTCAACTCTAACAATGCACCAACAAACCCTAACTACTGGCCCTTTTGGCATCACCTGCAAAGCAGATGCAGTCTGACCCGAAGTAGCAATAGGGGTTTGCAGGACACAGGTGTCTACAACCTAAGGAAATGCAAAGTGGATACAAGGCAACAACACACAACAACCTAGCTATTATTTTTCTCCCTTAAACCTACTACGCAATTTATATCTCAGATCTAACACAATATTGCAATAACAGTATAACAGAAAGCATAACATAACATCAATAACACAATACAACAAGATATACATGGTTCACCCTCTCCCTAGGGATACGTCCATAGAACTGCATTTCTTGATATTATATGAAATCATACAGTTCTATCTGCGCACTTAGCTTGCATATCTCTCTCTCTTTTTCTTCATCTCTCCCCTCCCTGCACACCCAACTGCAGGGTTGATCTTCGCACCCAACTAAAGATCTTAAAACATGGATTTCTCTCACAACATAATACTTCTCTCTCAACTATAACAAAAATCACTCATCGTAACATTGTCAACCCCATCACAGGTCCTCTTGACCTTTATTTATACATTACAGTGACTCTCAAACAACCCTAGGCCAAAACCTAGGTGTCAAAACCCTAAATGCCAAAACCCTAGGTGTATAAAACCCTAGGTCAACTTGACCCACGTTTTCAGGGCTTCTCCAGCCTGTCTTTCCTTATTTTCACGAGGTGCTTCAAAGCATCCATTGGTGAATTTTTCTGCTTGCTGAGTTGTCCATGATCCATATTCCTTGTTGATCTATCTTCCTCGATCTTCTCATTCAACATCTCATTTTCTCTTACTTTTCTCTGTCGTTTCTGCTCTTTTGGCCACTTCGACCCAATCTCAGTCAACTTGTTTTCCGCGCAATTCGCACTTCATATTCTCTCTTCATTTTTCTTCATTTTCTTTCTTAATCCATAGCCAAGGGCCAACAGGCCCCCAACACTCACATGTGACTCATCCCGGGGCACTTCAGGTCTGAACGTTCTGTTTTATTTCGACTTCAGACTGCGTGGGGTAGCTTGTGCTTTCTGCTCTGTCCCTCCCTTCCTTGTGTAGACTGTCTTTTATGTGTCTAGTACCCAATTTCAACTACACCTGGTACCTAGACCCTTCTCCTTCTGTGTTTACTAAGAGTTGTGAGGCAGCTGGTTGTCATAATACAATTTCAACCGACTTCCATTTACCAAACCTTCCTTCCATTCTCCATTCAAAGTCTTCAACTGTGCAGCTCCTCCTTCTGTAACATTAGCAACCTCATATGGCCCAAGCCAATGTGTCTTGAACTTCCCTGGATGCTTCATGAACTTGTTGTCATATACCAATCCCAGATCTCCTTGCTTAAAGGATTTCTTCTTGATGTGTTTACCATGGTAGGCCTTTTCTCGTTCCTTCTGTACCTGTTGGTGAAATCTTGTAATGAATCTTTCTTATTCTAGTTCCGCCAACTGCGCAAACCTCTCTTTCACAGCGCCAATGTCATCCATATTTGTAAAGGCTGCAATTCTAAGACTAGGAACCAAATATTCCATAAGGACAACTACTTCAAGACCATAAACCAACTTAAAGGGATTCTGCATTGTTAGCTTCTTGCAAGTGGTTCTATAGGCCCATAGCAGTGTTGGTACTCTAAAATCCCAATCATCCTTGTTCACATTGCAAATCTCCAACAGCTTTGTCTCCAAGATCTTATTGAAAGATTCTACTGTCCCATTCACTTGTGGGTGGTATGGAGTACTCTTTTGATCATGAACTACAAATTCTTGAGTCAAGGCTTCAATGGTCTTATTAATAAAGTGTGTACCTTAATCGCTCATAAGGGTCTTTGGGCATCCAAACCTGGTTATGATATCATCAAATATAAATCATGCAACTATAGTTGCACTACAATCCTTCACTGCTCTTGCTTCTGCCCATATTTTAAAATACTATGTCGCAGTAATGATGTATCTAGATCCTGTGCACTTCCCTAGTGGGTTTATAGGTCCCACGAAATAAATGGCCCATTTCTAAAATGCCTGTAAGGTCAGCTGAGGTGATAAAGGTATATCATCTCTCCTTGAAGGTTTCCCAATTCTTTAGCATGCATCGCAGAATTTACAGTATTCCTTAGCATCCTTGTGTAAAGTAGGCAACCATAGGCTAGCTCTAAGAACCTTCTATGTTGTTGTTTTTCCTGCGTAGTGTCCTATTGCGATGCCTTCATGTGATTTTTCCAAAATCAGTGGTCTTTCTACCTCCATAACACATCTCCTCAGGATGTCATCAGGTCCCATCTTGTATAGTTGTCCAACTATAAGAGAAAAATCTGTAGCATGGACTACCAGTTGTTTCTTCTGAATGGTTGTATAGTCACTAGGTGCCATTCCTGTTGACAGGAACTGGACTATATTAGTGAAGTTATCATAAACCTTTATGATGGCCAGAAAATATGCATCTGGTAGTATATCCTCCAAACTAGTAGGTTCCTCTCCATGCTCTAATTTGGACAAATGATCAGGTCCCTTGTTCATTCCCCCTAGCTTGACCACAATCTCAAAATCATATTCCTAGAATAACAGTAGCCATTTTCATATTCTTCCCCCCAACACTGGCTTGTTGACTAAGTATTTCAACACAGAGTGATCAATAAAAATCTTCAATTGTCCTCCCAACAAATAATCATGAAACTTATGCAACACATACACCATGGCTAAACCTTCTCTTTCAGTGGTGGTATAATTTATCTTAGTTGTAGATAGTTTATTGCTAGCAAAGGCTAATGGATGGTATTGGTTGTGCTATAACTTCTCCTAATGCAATAGAGAATGCATCGACATGCACATGAAACTCCTTATTCCAATCTGGGAAAACCAGAATAGGCGCAGTAACCATTTTCTGTTTCAAGGTGTCGAAGCTCTGCTGGCATTCTTCTCTCCATTGAAACTGACAATCTTTCTTCAAAAGCTTCTCCATGGGTGTTGTAATCTGTGCATAGCCCTTAATGAACTTCCTGTAGTATCCAGTATGTCCCAGCGCAGTGTGCAGTTGTCTAACCGAGGTAGGGGGAGGTAGATCCACGATGATGGTAATCTTGGATGGATCTACCAAAAAACCCTTATTACACACAATATGACCCAGAAACACTCCAAACGGTGAAAATAAGATGCACTTCTTCAGATTCAGGGAAATCTGACATTGCCTGCACTTATCCAACAATAGTATTAAACATTCAATATGATTTTGTAATAAGCTAAAAATAGTCCAATCATCAAAATATGCTTCCAAAAATTTATGTAAAAACTCCTTGAATGCTTCGACCACCACCCTAGAAAAGATGGCTGGTGCATTCTTCAATCCGAAAGTCATCACTATGTACTGGTAGGAACCCCATTTTGTTGCAAATGTGGTCTTATGGTGATATTCTTTAGCAATCTTGATCTGGTGATAACCTGAAAATCCATCTGTAAAGGAATATACCTCCTGTCCTCCTACATTATCTAGCACTTCGTCAGTGAAAGGTGTAGGGAATGGGTCATGCAAACAGGAATCATTCATCTTCTTGATATCTACATAGATCTTGATCTCTCCTGTCTTATTATCCTAGACCACCATAGGGCTAATCCATTCTTATTCTTCAACAGGTTCTATGATTCCTGCTTCCAACATTCCGTCTAATTCAATTTTGACTTTCTGCTTATATTTAGGATTCAATCTATAGGGTCTCTGCTTGACTAGCCTTGCATCTGGTTTCAAGGGGATCTTCATCTCTCCCATGGGCCCTTTAATTCCCTTCATGTCAGTGAACTTGGTTGGAAACAAGTCCTAATATTCATACAGTAATTTTGTGATCTTATCAATGGTGGCAGCATCCCAATAATCTCCAACATTGGCTAGCTTAGGTGCTTGCTTTGTTCCAATGTTAACTTTCTTGATCTTGATCGATTGTCCAATGAAAGGTAGTTCGACTCTTGGTTCTTCTATGTCTCTCTTCCCTTCTATTTATGCGATGTTCACATTCCTAGGATCATCATCTTCATCAGCATTGATATTGTAACAACCTTGCAATTTCTGAAGAGGATCATTGTCTTCATCTGCAGTGATGAGGCGCAGTTCTGCTTGGAGGTACCAGTTTATAGGCGTGATATCCAAAGTATTGATGAATTTATGCACCCACTATTTCTGAGGGAAGATTATCTAGGCCTCCTCATAGCTTCGCACATGGTATTTTGGGAAGCTCTGACCTATATATCGAACTTCACATCCTTCAATGTTGTTTGAAAATTGTGTTGTCATCAAAGTGTGACATTGTACCCACTCTGTGATGTTCTTCTTATGTGTTCCCCACCATCTCGCTAGTGTTTCTTTCAAATCTTCATCTAGTGCCCACAATGTATGTTGTACTGGTACAACTTCTTCAAATTCCAACAAGAAAGTTTATAAATGATTTAAACCATCAAATGTGGGAAAGTTACTTACTTCTGTGCCAATCCAATGAACTTCCCTGGTCAATCTGGCACATCTCCACGCAAAAACTTTGTACATTTTTCTCTACTAGTTTTCTAGTGCTTCTTCTGAGTCCGATGATCATGCTCTGTCACTTCTCCAGCTTAAATTCCCATCTGTTGTAGGATTAATGTAATCATGCTATCTTGTTGTCAATTTATATATATTCTCGAGCTCATATGCGCGGTCTTCTTCTCTGATGGGTTATGTGTATCTCCGACCTTAATCAGAATCCAAAGGTTGAATGACCCTAAGGCCATCACCTTCAAATGTTATTCTTCTTTCCTTTAATTCAACAACATTGGAGTTGTTGAAAGCCCAATCAATTCCTAACATCACAGGATAAGTACAACTATCCCCAACTATCTCAATCACCTTAAAGTCCACAAACGTCTTTCATTTTGTCTGTAAAGCTATTTAAAATGCTTGGGCATGAATGATCCAATCGAGGATCGTTATGATGTTGTAATGGAGGTTTGATTATAGCAGTATTGTGATCAGTTTTATTCATTTCCCCGTGTTCTCTTTCCCCTCTCATATTGAATGGTACGAGCATGGATGATCTAGTCGAAGTTGTTGCAGTTGCAGGATGATGGAGGTTTGATCATGTTGCAGTTGTAACTATGTCCATAGTAGACATATTTCAGTGTCTAAACTTGAGCTTAAGAAGGCTCCTAAGTTTTGATTTTTCCTCTTCAAGCTACTGGAAGGCTTGATGCCCATAGTAGTCTCGTTCATCTTTCTCCTAATTCTTCTCTCTGCTCTCTCTTTAACTCATTTTCCTAACTAAAGTTAATGTGGCCCTCACTTCCTTTTGCATTTCATGTCCACTCCTGTGTTGAACATCATTCAGATTCTGAGTTTGCACCCATTTGACCTCTTTAAACCAACCTATAACATAAAAACTTTGATGGGCACTAGGGTTACCTCCCCTACAATCAGGAGGTGACTTCTGGTGCTAACATTTCTGGCACCATTGCAGGGACAAATTGAATATTTTCCCTGGGATAGAATGACAATGATCTTCTTATTCTGAAGGTGCATCAGATATCAGAACCATTGAAGATTGAAACTATACACCTAGCGACTCGACTGTCTAAACTCCATTGTTTTAGTGTGGCTTCTTCTAGCTACACCTAGTAGCCCTTGGGAGAACACAACGATCAAATATGGTCCTTGATGGTGAACAAAGACCAGACACATTCCTACTACACATCATTCACCTAGCGACTCCATGTTTGAAGAATCGATTCGACACTCCACTCGTTTGGAATGGACAAAATTCTGGCTCGAAGGTTTGCTCCTTTTAATTTTTTTGTTGTTCCTGTTTTTCCTAACTTTGATCCTACTGTCGATGAATGGGTTGATTTTTTGCCCATATTTGAAGAGAATAATGACGACAACCCTGCCCAACATCTTTGTGATTTTCATGAAGTCATGCACCAATAGGACATACAACATGAATATGTATTAATGAATATGTTCATGTTCTCATTAGTAGGAGATGCTTATCAGTGGTATCACTTCTTACCCCCTACTAGCATCTCCACTGCAAGATACCAGATATATAAAATATGCAGAACAGAAATGAAATGCTAGAAATGACAGAATAACAGTAAAATATCCAGCATAATCTTCACGATACACAGAAACGATATACGAAATAGCAACAGAAATAGCACTTGAATCAGATAGCAATGTTCACAGGCCTCTTCGAGGGGGCAACCTCCAGTCGAGCAGCACTCTGTTACAATAATATCCAAGCTAGGGTTCTCATACCCTCGACTCCTATTTATACTAAAAAGAAGCATCTGGAGGAAGATCCTTCTAGAAGCGGAAGCTTCTATTAGGTCTTCTTATATCCACCTTATTCTATTTTATTGAAAGGTATTATTAATATTGACCTTTATTACATCCGAATACATTGATCTACCTATGTTCGGGTTAGGACCTTAACATGTTTGCCCCCTTAAAAACAGCCTTGTCCTCAAGGCTTGAGATGTGGAAACTGCTGCAAAATGGTAGTTGGTTCCCAAGTGGCATCTGCTGGAGTCATATCTTTCCACTGTACGAGCACTTCCTTGATGGTTCTGTGACGCAGGCGATGCTCCCTCTGGTCCAAAACTGCTTCTGGTTGTAGCCAAATGGACCCTTCTTCATCTAACTCTGGAAGGTTGGTTTGAAGTTGGCACCTGGTTCCAATCGCCGTCTTCAAGCAGGAAACATGAAAAACAGGATGTAGCTTCGACTGACTGGGCAAAGCTAACTAATATGCGACTTGTCCCACACGCTTTAGAACTATGTAAGGGCCATAAAATTTGGGTGCTAGCTTCTGACACTGCTCGGACTTGAGGGAATTTTGCTTGTATGGTTGCAGCCGCAGAAACACCTGATCCCCTTCTACAAAGTGACGTTCCGAGCGACCTTGATCTGCTTGCTGCTTCATTCTGTTCTGGGCCATGACCAAGTTCTCTTTAAGGGTATGAAGGATATCCTCTCGGACTATAAGTGTTTGGTCGACCGCCTGGACCTTCGAGGTACCCGGTAAGGATGAGAGAACTGACGGTGGCTTCTGTCCATACACTGCTTCAAAAGGAGTCATGCAAGTGGTTGTATGGTATGTAGTGTTGTACCACCATTCGGCGAGGGGTAACCATTGAGCCCACTGGTGTTGTTTTTCCGATGCAAAGCACCTAAGATAGGTTTCCAAACACTTGTTGACGACTTCCGTTTGACCATTTGTCTGGGGATGATAAGCTGAGCTGAGATGCAATTGTGTGCCTTGTAGCTTAAACAGTTCTTGCCAAAAATTACTTGTGAAAGTTGGGTCTCGATCAGAAACAATAGAGTTTGGCATGCCGTGAAGCTTGAAGACCTGATCCATGAAAATTTGGGCCACTGTGGACGCAGTAAATGGGTGGTGAAGAGCAAAAAAATGAGCATACTTGGAGAGGCGATCCACCACTACCATTATCACTGATTTATTCCCGGATTTGGGCAAGCCTGTAATAAAATCCATAGAGATATCCTTCCAAATATCAGGGGGAATTGGAAGCGGTTGGAGTGTGCCTGGAGATTTGACTGTTTCTC
>ML801066.1:72962-87662 GCA_009831015.1 Picea engelmannii
ACCACTCCCCCCCAATTCCGAGTAGACCACTTACCGCTCGCCTTTACCACCTCCCGCTCTCCCGACACCTATCTCCCACTCAATATCCCTCCTCTGTCTGTCACATCTCCTGCTCACGCTCCCCCTCTCACCTCCCAACATGTGTCTTCCACTTCCCCTCCATGACACCTCCACTTGTTCCTTTTCCCCCCTTCAATTCCTCCCACCTCCCGACACATGTTCCCTTCTCTCCATGTCACCTATGTCATGTCGTCATGTCCTCCTCGACCAATCACACACCATCACAGCCTCCCCTTTGCCTCCACATCCTCTCCCTACATTGTGTCACCCCCACACCTTTACACCTCAACAAACACACCTACCCAGTAGCATGTTGGTCACGCCCATCGCCTCGTCCTCATCAACTCCATACACGTTCGTCAGCCGGGTCCCTCTACAAAGGTCCAATGAATCAGCAAATGACTAGGAGAGGTCACCACATCTTCCAGGTGTCGAGTTTGGCTTGGTCCATCCATGATATCTATGAAGAAGTTATGAAGCCAGGGAGGTGGTTGAAGTTTCGTCTCCCCCATGAATGGAAATTCAGAACAATTTGACCATGAAGGCAGTCTATCAGCATAAACAGTCTGAGATTGCGTCTGACAGCAAGCTGCATGAGCAGTCTGACTGAGGAGACTCAAAGGGACTAGCAGAGCCTAGATCGCATCTGACGGAGAACAGTGTATGCAAAGGAGACTGCAGATGCAGTCTAACTAAGTAGATGCAACACCATGGAATCTCGAGCATGCCTCTGTTGTTGTTTACGAAATTTTTGAGAATATGTATGGAGTTCTGTTATTTGGTAATGGTCTTTGGTTGAGATGAGATCCCAATCTATAATTTTGTTCTACCATAGTTGTTCTTTGGTTATGCAATCGACTTGAGACTTTCATGTTAATAGAAGTCAGCTTCCTTTCTCTTTCATTTTGTCTATAAAGTTGTTTAAAACACTTAGGCATGGATGATCCAGTCGAGGATCATTATGCTATTGTAATGGAGGTTTGATTAAAGCGGTATCATGATCAGTTTTATTCATTTCCCTATGTTGTCTTTCCCCTCTCACATTTAATGGCTCAGGCATGGATGATCAAGTCAAAGCTGTTGCAATTGCAGGATGATGGAGGTTTGATCATGCTACAGTTGTAACTCTATCCCTAGTAGACATATTTTAGTGTCTGAACTTGAGCTTAAGAAGGCTCCTAAGTTTTGAGTTTTCCTCTTTGAACACTTGGAAGGTCTGATGCCCATAGTAGTCTCATTCATATTTCTCCTAAGTATTCCCTCTACTCTCACTTTAACTCATTTTCTTGACTAAAGTTAATGTGGCCCTCAATTCCCTATGCATTTCCTGTCCATTCCTATGTTGAACATCATTCAAATTCTGAGTTTGCACCCATTTGACCTCTTTAAACCAAACTATGACATAAAAACTCTGATGGGTACTAGGATTACCTCCCCTGTAATCAGAAGGTGACTAGAAATGTTAGCACCAGAAGTCACTTCCTGATTGCAGGGGAGGTAAGCCCGGTACCCATCAGAGTTTTTATGTCACGGGTTGGTTTAAAGAGGTCAAATGGGTGAAAACTCATAATTTTAATGATGTTCAAAACAGGACTGGACACGAAATGCATAGGGAAGTGAGGGCCACGTTAACTTCAGTAAGAAAAATGAGTTAAAGTTGGAGTAGAGAGAAGACTTAGGAGAAAGATGAAATATACTACTATGGGCATCGGGCCTTCCAACAGCTCGAAGAGGAAAACTCAAAACTTAGGAGTCTTCTTAAGCTCAAGTTCAAACACTGAAATATGTATACTAAGGACACAGTTACAACTGTAGCTTGATCAAACCTCCATCATCCTACAAATGCAACAGCTTCAATTAGATCATCCATGCCCAAGCAATTCAAAGTTAGAGGGGAAAGAGAACACGGGGAATTGAACAAAATTTATCACGATAGCGCTATAATCAAACCTCCATTACAGTAGCATAACGATCCTCGACTAGATCATCCATGCCCAAGCATTTTAAAAAACTTTACAGACAAAATGAAAGAGAAAGGAAGTTGACTTCTATTAACATGAAAGTCTCAAGTTGATTGCATAACCAGAGAACAACTCTAGTAGAACAAAATTATAGATTGGGAGCTCTGCTCAACCAAAGATTGTTACCAAATAACAAAACTCCATACATATACTCAAAATTTTCATAAAAAAAAACAGAGATGCTCAATCTTCCATGGCATTGCGTCTACTCAGTCATACTGCATCTGCAGTCTCCTCTGCATACGCCTTCCTCTATCAGACGTGATCTAGGCTCTGTCAATCCCTCTGAGTCTCCTCGGTCAAACTGCTCATGCAGCTTGCTATCAAACACAATCTCAAACTTTTTGGGTGGATAGACCGCCTTCACGGTCATACCATTCTGAATTTCCATTCATGGGGGAGACAAAAATTCAACCACCTCCCTGGCTTCATAACTGCCTCATCGAGATCATGGATGGCCCAAGTCAAACTCAACACCTACAAGATGTGGTGGCCTCTCCTTGGTCATCTACTGCTTTGTTGGACCTTTGCAGAGGGACCTGGCTAGTGGACGTGGATTGAGCAGATGAGGACGAGGCAATTAGCACGATCGGCAGGCTACTGGGTATGCGTGGGTGCTGAGGTGTAAAGGTGCGGGGGTGACGCAACTCAGGGAGAGGACATGGAGGAAAAGGGGAGGCTGCAATGGTGTGTCATTGGATAGGGGGACACAACGACATGATAATGGTGACATGGAGAGAAGGGAACAAGTGTCGGGAGGTGAAAGGAATCGAAGGGGGGAAGGAATAAGCGGAGGTGACATGGAGGGGAAGTGGAAGACACATTTTGGGAGGTGAGAGAGGGAGCGAGAACAGGATATGTGATAGACAGAGGAGGGATATTGGGTGGGAGACATGTGTCGAGAGAGCAGGAGGTGGTAAAGGCGTGCGGTAAGCAATCTACTCGGAGGTGGGGGAGTGGTAAGCAGGAAAGGTTGAGGGGGTCTGAGTTAATGAGGCGGTGCCACGTTAGTGGGGGGCGCGCTCAGAAACCACCAGCTCAGACCCCCCGGGTTAAAGGTGGAAGGTCGAGGGGGTCCGATATGGGTTGTGTGTTGTAGATCTGAGCATGCTAAGATCAGTCGCTCAGATCTGTGCACTCCTTAGCATGATGTGCCAATCCATCAGGGCACCAAAAAATTTGGATAAAATGTATTTGGTGGGTTTTTAAGCCCCTTTTCTCACATTTTTTCACCCAAGACTCAGCTCCTTATGAAAAAATCCCCCTTGCAAATATATGTGCTAACATTAGGATCCATGGGGGATAGATTCCTCCCTCCAAGGCTCTAATATATCCTCTGCAGTTCCAGTCGCATTATCTATTGGGCTATGGAGTCTAGCTCAAAACACCCCGCTGAGGAATACAGGCCGATATATAAAAAATGAAAAGAAAACATACATGGGCTCCATATGAGCTTATTTATATACAGTCTTAGACTAATTGATTTTTACATGGTGCTAGATGAAATCAAATTTCCACCATATCCATTCAAGTAACTTCCTGACTAGAAGTTATTTTACTCTGTCAGCGACTGATAACAGATGATGCAATCGTGACAGTAGAAAGGTTACATCCTTCAGCTTTCCTCCAAAGGTACCAGTTGAGATAAATCTAGGAAGCTCCAAGGCATGAATGAAATGCAACTCCATGTACTCGCTCACAGGCTCATAAAACAGGTGGCAAACTCCAAAACATTTGTAACAGACAGCCTAATCTGCTCCACAACAACTCACACATGGTTGAATATCTCTGGTAAGCACAGGTGAATGAGAGGTTGATGCAGTTTGACTGATCACGGTTGATGGTTGCTCACCGATAGGCTCTAGACAGAAGATAAACTGCCCCTCCTTCTCTTCCTTTTCTTGGCTCTCCCAAGGGTCACAGTCATAATCATCATAAACATGACCATTGGAAGAGCTCTTCTCTTCAATCTTCTACTCAGTGATTCATGTGGACCAAGGGTGGTTGATTTCCTCATAATATTTTCCTTTAGTGAACAGAGGAGAAGACTTTGTTGTATGCTCTTGGAAATCCTTCATTTCCAGCTCAGAATTTGATTCGTAGTTGTCATACATGGGTTGGTTGCTTCCCATGCTGTCAAAATGTGATGTAGGGCTCTGCTGCTCTTCGTCTGAATACACAACTATTTCTTCACTTACATCTGAGACAACAGTTGCATCAAGGGCAGAATATGTTGTCTCTATGGTTATGAAATCCTCAACCTCACCATCATCAGTAGGTCCGCCAAGAACCTCTGATTCAAGGGCTAGAAAATCCTCTGCGCTTTCCTCAAATTTGAACCTTTTTATCTCGACAGAGAGTGATTTTACCAGCTCCATCAGCCTACCTAAAACATCTCCTTCCTCCTCATGGTCCTCATCCTCACAACCTTCATTAGACATAGCCATATCTTGATCATGGTTTTTATATTCCTCACAACAATTATGACAAATAAACTCAAAGGAATAAAACTTTTGACAGTGCCTATTGAAAACTGCATGAAATTTTCCCATGGAGGAGATGCTAGCAGGGGGTAAGGAGTGATACCACTGACGAGCATCTCCTGCTAATGAGAACATGAAAATATTCATTAATACAACTTCATGATGTATCTCCCATTGGTGCATGAGTTCATGAAACTCACAAAGATGTTGGGGAGGGTTGTCCTCTTCATGCTCTTTAAATATGGGAAAAAATCAACCCACTCATCGACAGTAGGAAGAGCGTTAGGAAAACCAGGAATAATAGAAAAATTAAAAGGAGAAAACCTTTGATCTAGAATTTTGTCCATTCTGAACCAGTGGAGTTGCCAATTGATCCTTCAACCATGGAGTCGCTAAGTGAATGAGTTGAAGTAAGAGTGTGTATGGTCTTTGTTCACCATCAAATACCATATCTAATAATTGTGTTCTCCCAAGGGCTACCAAGTGTAGCTAGAAGTATCTACACTGAAACAGTGGATTTGAGACAGTGGAGTCACCTCAGTGGAGATGCCAAGTGCAAATTTGCAATCCTCAATGATTCTAATATCTAATGCACCTTCAGAATCAGAAGCTCGTTGTCATTATATCCTAGGGAAAATCTTCAATTCTTCCCAAGAAACGGCGCCAAAAATGTTAGCACCAGAAGTCACCTCTCGATTGGAGGGGAGGTAAGCCCAGTACCCATCAGAGTTTTTATGTCATGGGATTGTTTAAAGAGGTCAATTGGGTGCAAACTCAGGATCTGAATGATGTTCAACATAGGACTAGACAGGAAATTCATAGGGAAGTGAGGGCCACGTTAACTTCAATCTATAGAATGAGTTAAAGCGAGAGTAGAGGGAAGACTTAGGAGAAATATGAATGAGACTACTATGGCCATCAGGCCTTCCAGCAGCTCAAAGGGGAAAAATAAAAACTTAGGAGCCTTCTTAAGCTCATGTTCAAACATTGAAATATGTCTACTAGGGACACAGTTACAATTGCAGCATGATCAAACCTCCATCATCCTACAATTACAATAGCTTTGACTGGATCATCCATGCCCGAGCCATTCAATGTGAGAGGGGAAAGAGAACACAGGGAAATGAAAAAAACTGATCACGATACCACTATAATCAAACCTCCATTACATCAGCATAATGATCCTCGACTGGATCATCCATGCCCGAGCGTTTTAAAAAGCTTTACAAACAAAATGAAAGGAAAGGAAAATGTCTTCTATTAACATGAAAGTCTCAAGTTGATTGCATAACCAGAGAACAGCTCTGGTAGAACAAAATTACAGATTGGGAGCTCTGCTCAACCAAAGACCATTACCAAATAATAGAACTCTATACATATACTCAAAAATTTCATAAACAATAGCAGAGGTGTGCTCGAGCTTCCATGGCGTTGTGCCTACTCAATCAGACTGCATCTGCAATCTCCTCTTCATATGGCCTCCTCCGTCAGATATGATTTAGGCTCTGCCAATCCCTCTGAATCTCCTCGGTCAGACTACTCATGAAGCTTGTTGTCAGATGCAATATCAGACTGTCTAGAATGGCAAATTGCCTTCACGGTCAAACCGTTCTAACTTTCCATTCATGGGGGAGACAAAACTTCAACCACCTCCCTGGCTTCGTAACTTCTTCATCAAGATCATGGATGGCCCAAGTTAAACTTAGCACCTAGAAGACGTGGTGGCCTCTCCTTAGTCATATGTTGCTTCATTAGACCTTTGCAGAGGGACACGGTTGGCGTACATGGATGGATCTGATGAGGACGAGGCGATGGGTGCGACCGGTAGGTTACTCAGTATGTATGGGTGATGAGGTGTAAAGGTGTGGGCATTACGCAGTGCAGGGAGAGGACGTGGAGGCAAAGGGGAGGTTGTGGTGGTGTGTGATTGGTCGAGGGGGAAATGACGACATGACAAAGGTGACATGGATATAAGGGAATAGGTTTCAGGAGGTGAGAGGAATCAAAGGGGGGAAGGAACAAGCGGAGGTGACATGGAGGGGAAGTGGAAGACACATGTCAGGAGGTGAGAGGGGGAGCGGGAGTGGGAGATGTGATAGACAGAGGAGGGAGATTGAGTGGGAGACGAGAGGCGGTAAACGGTCTACTCAAAGGGGGGGGAGTGATAAGAAGAAAAGGTTGGGGGGGTCTGAGTTAACGAGGAGGCACCACATTATTGAGGGGCCTCGCGCTCAGAAACTACCAACTCGGACCCCCCCTGTTAAAGGTAGAAGGTTTGGGGGGGGTCTGATATGGGTTATGCACCGTAGATCTGAGTGTGCCAAGATCTGTCATTCATATCTACGCGCTCCTTAGCACGACGCACCAACCCATCAGGCCACCCAAAACTTTGGATAAAATGTATTTAGTGTGTTTTTAAGCCCCTTTTCTCATGTTTTTTCACCCAAGGCACATCTCTTTAGGAAAACACCCCCCTTACAAATATATGTGCTAACTAGTTTCATGGGATATCTGGGGGGATTGTAATAAGAGTAAAAGTGATATCATGACAAGGAGTATTAACACGATTACTGCTCAACAATTCATTAAATAACTAAATGTGAAAATAACACCAAAATATATCAGTTGCCATCTATCTCTGTGACATTTTTTTATCACTGTCATACAGAGTTTTAATTTTATTTTAGTGAACAAGGTGTGTAAAAATGAATTTTGGATCGTGAGGGGGTTATAATGAGCGAAAAAGTAAGAAAATGAGAGAGAATAATATGGATATTGTTCATAAAATAAATTAAATCAACCAACAATCATAACTCTGTTTCAATTTCAATCCAAAAAGCATCCACTTCCAAGACCAAAAACATTTAATTGTTCCTCAATTGCATACAGATTGCTTGTTGTCTTTAATAAAGAAAAACAATTCGATTTCACAGAATTCTTTAATAATATCAATCTATGCATCCTATACAATAACTATGCAAATCATTTCCAATTCCAAAGTAACAACATAACCCTTTGAGCCACAGTCATGCATGCTCTAATGCTGATCTTTTCCTTTTAAAACAAACATAATGTGCACAGTGATTCCAATTATCCATATCCAACATTCAATTCTTGAAGTCACATAATAATAGACCCAGTGTTAATCACCAACAGTCACATTTCCAACACTGACTGAAACAGTCCACTATCATCAAACAATAATCGGGCCCGATTTAATCACACACAGGTCATTGTTGGCATAGGAGCAAACCCAGGGTTCACTCCAAGAGCGCACCAACAATCCCTAGCTATTGGCCCTTTCGGCAACACCTAAGAAGCAGATGTAGTCTCACCCAAAGCACCTAAGAGGGGAGTTGCATGACAGAGATGTCTATAACCAAGGGAATACCAAGTGGAACTAATACAACAATAATGCAGCATTCATATATCTCTTATCAGCTAGATCAACTCTGCGTAGCTATAAATCTGATATAACACAATAATGCAAATAAAAGTATAACAATGATAGAGATCCAAGCATCACTCACACATACGACACAAAATATACGTGGTTCACCCTCTCTCTAGGGATACGTCCATAGAACTGTTCTTATGATATATTAAGGTAAAGCTTACAATTTTGATCTGCGCTCTTAGTCAATAGAGCTTCTCTCTTCTTCTCTCTGTCTCCCACCTTCCTGCGCACCCAGCTGAAGATATTACAATACCAGAAGGCTCCCACTCTTAGCACTCCTCTCTCTCACAATACAATAATCTCTCAACCAACAACAATCAATATCAATACCCCACACTAGTACCAACCTGACCTAGGTCCTCTCGACCTCTATTTGTACATTATAGTCCCTCACTGACAGCCTTAGGTCAAAACCTAGGTGTCAAAACCCTAGGTGTCTAAAACCCTAGGCCAACTTGACCCACCTTTTCAGGGATTTTCCAGCCTGTCTTTCCTCCCTTCTCACGTGGTGCTCCAAAGCATCCAATGGTGGCTTTCTCTACTTGATGAGTTGTCCTCGATCCATCTTCCTTGTTGATCTATCATCCTATATCTCCTCATCCAACGGCTTGCTTTTCCGTACTTCGCTCCGGATTTTCTGCTTTTTTTCTTACTTCAACCCAATGATAATCATTGTGTCTCCCACGCAGTTCGTGTTTGACCTTTTCTTCCTCGATCTTCACTTCCTTCCATAACCAAGGGTCAATAGGCCCCCAACACTCACATGTGACTCGTCCCGAGGCACTTAAGATCTGATCCTTTTGTTTCACTCTGAATTTGGACTGCGTAGTATAGTCTTTGCTTTATGCTTTATGCCTCCTTCCCATCCTTGTGCAGACTGTATTTTCTGTGTTTGGTACCCAGTTTTAACTACACCTGGTACCTAGACCCTTTTCTCCTTGATTTTAGTGAGAATTGTGAGGTAGCTAGTTTTCATAATACAACTTCAATCGACTCCCATTCACTAATCCTTATTTCCACTCTCCCTTCAATGTCTTTAATTGCACAGCTCCTCCTTTTGTAACATAGGTGATCTCATATGGTCCAAGACAATGCGTTATGAACTTCCCTGGATGTCTTATAAATTTACTGTCGTACACCAATACTAAATCACCTTGTTTAAATGCCTTCTTCTTGATGTGTCTGTCATGCTAGGCCTTCTCTCTTTCCTTCTCTACCTATTGATGGAACCCTGCAATAAATATGTCTTCTTCTAGTTCAATCAGCTGGGAAAGCCTCTCATGAACAACGCCAGTATCATCCATGTATGTAAATGCAGCAATTCTTAAGCTTGGTACCAAGTACTCCATCGGGACAACAGCTTCGTCCTCCTCCTCCTCTGTATCCACCGTAAGGATTGAAGTTTCCTCTCCCTGGAGAGTTGTATTGTGGAGTGTTTCCTTCTTGTTGTACTTCGCCTTGAATCTTGTATATGTCCCTCGATCTCTCATGCATGAGATCGTAAGCTCTACAATCTCAATCATCATGCCCCACTAATTTACAGAATGTGAAATACAATTTTGTGGGTGTCTGAACATACTTCTGCATGTAATAGCACTCACCTGGGTGATGCTTATTTCTGCATACATCATACCAGGGTAGGTTAACTTGATTCAAGGAGATTGGCGCTCTTGAGGCCAAATACTCATGAAATAGGGGATAGTGTTCCTTATCATGACCTTTGGATCTGCATCTTACACACTAGATATCTCCTCTTTTGTCCTTCCCCTTGTCCTTCTTCATATCCTCGACCTGTAGAGACAAACTAGTCAGTTGGCTCAAGATCTGGCTCATGCATGAGCTAGATTCTCCCATAGGTGTTGATTCAAGCTTCATGGTGATCTCCAAAGCTTATGCATGTGATGCAATCTTCTGCTACATCAGAGGGACTCTGATGTGTGGTAACAACGTCGCGATGAACCATTCCTTGTTCTGTTCATCGTGGATCTGAAAAGTTAATCGACCTGTTAGGGTCTTGAATCTCTGGTCGAACTCCCAAACAGGCTCTGCTACCTTTTGTTTGATCTCTTTTAGCTCTGTAATACATTGTGACTCCGACTTAGGTTTCTTAAACTCTACAATCAGTGCATTCTTGATCTCGTTTAGTGGCTTAGGCTGTGCCAATCCTTGGAGAAGTTTCATGTACTAGCTCAGTGCATGGTCCCTTGGCGTAGTGCTGAACTGGGTTCTCTTGATGGCTTCATCGGTGATACTTTTAATATTCCACACGGCCTCACACAGGAACCAGTGTTGATTGGGATCCTTAGATCCATCTCCCCTAAAGATAGGGAACCTCATCTCATCTGCCATAGAGTTCCCTGGGCTTCTTTTCTGAGTATAGGCTGAGTTTCTAGTAACAGTTCCCTGAAGACTATGGTGGTTCTAGCTATTTTGGTTGCTTGGTGCTATTGAAACAATAGGAGGGTTGATGTTACTTACTTCAGTAATCTGCACAGTTCCTAAGGTTTATGTCTCGCTTTGGCAAAGTTCTTCAGCCTCCCCTTCTTCTGTTCTGGTGGGATCTGAATGTTCTTCGTCGGTTAGATCTACCTCTTCTCCACTGTAGAAACCCTCTTCTCTGTAGTTTCTCTTAAACAAGTTCTCAATGTGAACCCCTCTAAATACTCTTCCACGGTGTGTATGTCTAGCTTCTGTGTCATTGTCGTTGTCTAAATTTCTAAACATTAGCCTTTTCAGGTCCATCCAATCTATTGTATCTTCAAGACGTTTTTTTCATGCAACAGCATCTTGATTCTCAACTTCAGAAAGTGCAAAAGGTTTCCTCTGGGTCCTTTGAAAAAGTATCTCTCGACTTGGCTATATGATTCTACCCTATCAACATCAAATTCAATGATATACCCTCCAATGGTACTATCAAACCAATGATCTACTGCTCTGGATATAGCGTTGTCAACCCTCTTGACCTTCTATATCAGTGTTGGTGTCCAAACCACAGGAGGTCTAGATCTGATCTCGAACTGGGTATTGGCTAACCTAGCCAACCACTCAAACAACTCCTGGTGGATTCCTCCAAAGAAGATCTTGTGACTGTCGATGAAGATGTATCTTTGCAGCCAATATTCAGTACTTAGTTTAGGGTTCTTGTTTCAGGTTTTATCGAAGTCCCTCTCTTGATATTCTATCCACTTTTGAATCTCTGTCTTCGACGGGAACCACCTTGACATTCCCTTAAAAATATTATGGTCCTGGCAATGGAACCATTTGTTGCCATAGGGGCAGACCCAGGGTTCACTCCAAGAGTGCACCAACAAGCCCTAGCTACTGGCCCTTTCGGTAACACCTGCAAAGAAAATGTAGTCTCACTCGAAGAAGCTAAGAGGGGGGTTGCAGGACAGAGATGTCTACAACCAGGGGAATACCAAGTGTAACTAATACAACAATAATGCAGCATTCATATATCTCTTATCAGCTAGATTTACTCTACATAGCTATAAATCTGATATAACACAACAATTCAAATAACAGTATAACAATGACAAAGATCCAGGCATCACTCACACATACGATACAAAATATACATGGTTCACCCTCTCTCTAGGACTACATCCACAGAACTATGCTTATGATATATTAAGATAAATATTACAGTTCTGATTTTCTCTCTTAGTCAGCAGGTCTTCTCTCTTCTTCTCTCTGTCTCCCACCTTCCTACGCACCCAGCTGCAGGATTTGATCTTCGCACCCAGCTGAAGATCTTACAATACCAGAAGGCTCCCACTCCTAGCACTCCTCTCTCTCACAATACAATAATCTCTCAACCAACAACAATCAATATCAATACCCCACACTAGTACCAACCCGACCTAGGTCCTCTTGACCTCTATTTGTACATTATAGTCCCTCACTGACAGCCTTGGGTCGAAACCTAGGTGTCAAAACCCTAATTACCCAAAAACCTAGTTCAACTTGACCCTCCTTTTCAGGGCTTCGCCAACCTGTCTTTCCTCCCTTCTCACATGGTGCTCCAAAGCATCCAATGGCGGCCTTCTTTACTTGTTGAGTTGTCCTCAATCCATCTTCCTTGTTGATCTGTCATCCTTGATCTCCTCATCTAATGGCTTGATTTTATGTACTTCGCTCCAACTTTTCTATTTTTTTGCTTACTTCGACCTAGTGACAGTCACTGTGTCTCCCGCATAGTTCTCGTTTGACCTTTTCTTCCTCAATCTTCGCTTCCTTCCATAACCAAGGGCCAACAGTCATCGACAATGTAATTGACACAATCTTGATTCTGCAACAAGAGTCAACCCAAAACATGTATCCATGAGATTGATATTCATGTGCATTAACATGTACAAACTTCCCTTTAAAATAAATGATCCATAAAATATAGAACCATATAATGCGCTAAGAGAATAGAACCATATCAACACACGAGTGTCTCTTTTAAACTTGACAGTGCCAATTCATGTTTGGTGAAACAATCACTCTCACAGGTGACTTCGAAACATGAAATGGAATCATGACCATACTAGGATTTAACAAAGTAATGAGTGGAAAGACCACAATTGACCAAAAGGAAAGCTCTCAGGCTGTAGGTAACCAATACTTTTTCCTTTTCAAAACAATTTCATCACAGAGAGGAAATATAGAGACTCGATCAAGAAAGATCTTGAAGTTAGAGAGTACGTGCCTTTTATAATTACCACCATCATTAAACTGGTAAACCAAAATCTTGACAAAACCCAAAAGGTGTCAGAGGAAAAATAGAATCAAGTTGGGCTCAATAGAACCAAGTCGGGTTCTTGAGAAGTTGATTAATCTTTGAAACACACAGAGACTGAAAACATTTTTCCTCTTAAAAGAAATTACCACTGAGAAGCAACTACGAGTAACAGAGTATATGCTTGGAACAACAGAGGTATCATGTTTTCTTTTGAAAGAAATCGCTAGAGTATTATAACCCCAAAATATTGACAGAACCATAAAGAAAATTCCCGATTAGAAACAAAGCAATTCGAGCTCAACAACCCAGGCACACACAGATGCCTCTTAAAAATTTATTGCAAAGAGGAAAAGAGGGTTGATATAAACAATGAATAATCCCCAAAAATAGAGTGAGGCTCACAAACATAATAGTCGGCCACTATAACAGAGATGAGAGGAGCGAGTGTTAAAACTCTTGTGAAAAGTGTTGGTCCTAAAGTCTGCACCTAACTGCTAAAGGAAAAATCTAGGCCGCCTATAAGTTTAGAATGATTGCTTCTTTAACTTTTTGTTGGTTGGTTAGAGGGTTATTCTATCAAGACAAAGGCAAGGTTGGGTTGGCAGAACGATATGGATGAGGGCCCTCCTTGGCCGATGGCACACTAATGACAGACCAATGAAATAATACAAAATAGAGAGGAACAACAAACTACTCAATGAATAATCTATTACAAGAAGTTCAATACTTAAAATATCATTTCAAGACATCAAACATGTATCAAAACACAATAACTCCCATAGGTTGCAGAAAATAAATCTTCACCAAAGCATTAATTGTTTGACAGGTTGCATATCAGTAAAAATAAGTCATACAATAGTTGAAAGGAAATGAAATGTATGTTTCAAAAATAAAAAATTGTATTCAAGATAAGAATGAAAACACATGAAGAGTTGAACGAAACACTGTCATCAAGAGTATGTTCACCAAGTAGATAGCTTTAATTTTGCATAAAATGGGTCCAACCAGTTTGTTGTGTTGTTATTCTTTCCTCAAAAAAAATGACCTTTACAATATCCAAAGACTAACTATTTAAAAGAGTTGTAGAGGCTCTTGTCCTTAGGGCACTGAGTCCTAAATTTAGGGAACTGTTCATAAATAAAAATAATTAACTTTACTAAGACATTGTACTTAATCAGAAAGAGTGGTTCTTATCACACACATAAGACTACTCTTGCATCTAATCTAGGAAAATATTGGACTTAATCAAATAAAACTACTACTATCTCTACAACAGAACTGATGCATGTGTTGGAGGAATTGATTGGACGGAAATAGGCCTCGAAGTGACAGAGTAGAGATCTGTGTTGAATGACGGCATGTCTGTGAGATGTTGGAGGCCACTGGAGATAACCAGCTGCATGAGCAGAGTTTGTTGAAGTGTTTATGAGACTAATTTGCGTAGACCTGTGACAGAGACTTAACTCTCTGTCTATGCCTAAGATTTCGGAATCCAAGGGCATTCTGTATTGACCCCGTCAGATGCCATCTATACCTGTGAAATAGCTTCATTGGAATAGTTTTCATCTCATCAGGCATGAGGGGACACATGGAGGCTAGCACCTAATCAGGAGACAGGATGAATGGACGCAAGGGTAGATGATGTGTGAAGACATATGCCAAAGTGAGAGGAGGTGTAAATATAATGGAGGTATCGAGAGTATGGATTTGGTAACGTGTAGTGAAGGATACAGGTGGCACATAGGGATAGGAGGAGTAGATAGGTTTGGAAGTGAGTGGAGAACATGTGGCGAAAGGCGAGAGGGGGCAGTATTGAAAAACAACCCGGGAGGAACTCAGAGTGGGGGGGTAGGTGGTAAGCGGATTAGAGAGGGGGGGTCTGAGTTCTTGAGGATCCGCCATGTTAGGTAGGTCTCGCGATGGGAAAACTACTTTCTCGGACCCCCCCCCCCC
>ML801066.1:96711-139793 GCA_009831015.1 Picea engelmannii
AACCCCCCCCCCCCCATCGTTAAAGGTAGAATGGTTGGGGGGGTCCAAGCTGCGACAAGGACCGTTGATCTGAAGAGGTGGGCCACCACCGATGGATATTAGGGTGGGGGTTAATGGAGGACAAGTGTCAGGTGGTGAGAGTAGTGAGTGGGATGACAGGAGGTGACGTGGTGATCTGATCTCATTCAAGCACGTGATTGCGGGAGTGGTTGAGGGTGGTTTGGATCCAGACCGCCTTTGGGCCCGCAATCCACCACAAGCTACCACGTACCCTTCCAAAAATACCATGGTTCCAATTGTGGTACTTCTTAGGAAAATTAACACTCGAGAAGTTTACGCCCCCGCAATGAAGCATGGTCGTCGATCTGCTGACGATCTGTGATTCGAGTGATATTTACCTGCTACAAGGATCAACGGTTCTCGTTGACTTGGGATCAATGGTCTAGATTCACTTCCGACTTTCGAGCTTCGGATGTTTTGAATGTGAAACATGAAAAACCTCCTGTAGGAAAATCTCTTAATTGAATGATCTGTCGCCACATGTCATGATGAATGAACGGTCCAGATTCTATTCGAAAGTACGGGCTTCGGGAGTTTCAAATGTGAAGCATGAAAAACCTCTCGGAGGAAAATCTCCGAAGTGAAAGATCTGTTTCCACATGTCATGATGAATGAATGGTCTAGATTCTCTTGAGAAGTCTGGGCTTCGGGAGTTTCAAATGTGAAGCATGAAAAACCTCCCAGAGGAAAATCCCCAAAGTAAATGATTTGTTGTCGTGTGTCATGACCGACAAATGGTCCAGATTTTCTTCAAAAATCTGGGCTTCGAGAGTTCGGGAGTTTATGAATGTTATGCTCGAAAAATCCCGAAGGAAAATCGTTGAAGAGACATGTCGAATTCTCGGGACTTCGGCTCTTCAGCACTTCGAAGGTTTCGGGTCTTTGGGAACTTAGTACTTCGAACTTAATATTAAAACCTACGCGATTTTGGAACCCGAATGGATGAGAGCCATTGATCTATTTGACCCGATGGATCTCCGCCGTCGAAAATTAACCTGTCTGTTCCCACGGTCTGAGCCTGAAATTTGCTACTCTGGATTGTTTCGTCGTGTGCACGGACATTTCCTGTGCATAGAAAAAGGCTTAGTAGACCTACGGTGAGCTCAATCAATGGTGCATGTGATGACAAGCATTCTGAAACAAATATGACATGTATTTTATCCTTCCAGATAAACAGAAACAGAAATGCACTAAGACTCAAAAAACTAATAAGGGCCAAGACACTCAGTAGTGGGAAACTGACTTAAACAACCAGAAAAAAGGAAAAATTGATGTAGGCATAGGAAAAAGAGAGGAGAGGTAGGGGATGCAGACCTAGGTTACAACAAACAGAATGCCAGAGCACAACTCATATCCATTCGATACATACACAAGCCTCCATTAAACATTCTAGGAAAAATAAGACTAGACTGTGGAATGCTTTCAGCCATAATGACAGTAAAGAATGAGCCATGCAAACAATAGCTCGTGGCTTAGCCAAAAAGAACCACACCATTTTCGACAGTTGCATTGCAACCTACATTAAGAATCACAACAATGATCGAGACGAAAAAGAGGTGACAACAATTGATACCCAAACTGGTGGTAAATCCCCACAACAATAAAACTCAGATCTCGTTTCATTACTGTTATCATTTTCCATAGAGAATCATCATAAAAGCCCAAGCTGGCCGAATTCATTTTTGTCAATAACCAATGCGCAGACTTTATAAAGTAATAGCACCCATTACTTTCCTTCAAAATGCCAACATTCCACAGTAATCACAGTGAACATCATAAACACGGTATTGACACTCAATCGAAAACTCAAGAAAAACACAGAACCCATGCAATCCCGAGCCACCATTTGATTCATAATACATAGAGACCATCATGGATGGAAAGAAAAGAGCCATACTTATGAAAAATCACTTCAATGATGAGCTGGTTTCATTTTTCCCCTTCCAAAACCTGAAATCACAGAGATTCCACAACCAACAAAGAAAAATGCAACTATGTCTAGGGTGACGGCCTCAAGGGTGGTTTGGAGTGGCGTGCAGTAAATGCATGTCGCTTCTTCACCTGGCCCTATTCAACTTCACATATGAGCCAACCCATTAACATAACATCAACCATTAAATTGAAACCATATCCAATCTATAATTCAATGCCATATCCTTTGTATAGTGTGCCACCTGAAACATGTCATAACTTCAATAAAAATCATATGTTAACATTACCATATGTGATTCCCATATAATCCTTTAAACAAAATTGCATGATCCTTTAACCCAACGCATAGTATAGCAGCTAGGTCGATCATTCACATTTATCACTATTACACATATTCATTCAAGGTTTATATGTAATCCTTTTGCCATAGCTTTAGGACTTATCCATATTTTTTCCTTTTGTTTTGAGCTAGCTCCCATATCATTTTATTATCTTTTATATAAATCATGTATAGATTATTAATCAATTTTATAACATAACATAACATAGCACCTGTAAAACAACATAATCCTCATACCCATAGCACTACCTTGTACTGCAAGTGAATATCAACAGCATTTAGCAAAAATGCATCAACCAACCATTTGTCATATCAAATGAAACCAAGACTGCATCATCAATTGTATAGGACTATGTAGGAAACCTCATAAAAGCAGCAACATATAAGTGTAACACGTTTATCTGTGTGCCTCTAGTTTACAAGGGGGTCCCACCTACTAGTTAAATATTATTATCATAAATAAATAATAGATCTTAGCAATCCTTTGTGGGCAGAATTCACCGTTGCGATTTTAATTGTCAACAAACTAGCGAATCCACAGGGAAATCTGTTTCCAACGTATTAAGAACTCAAATTTTTTAGTTTCGCAGACCATGTAAACATCAAATCAAGAAAATAGACATCAAAATGATTATGCAACAGGTGGAAGAGAGTGGTTTTAAGGGAAAAATGACTAGAGTTTAGGGAATAACTCATGGAAAGTGTTAAGTATGAGGGGTTTTATCCCTGTATGCACAATCATTCGATTAATCATAGTAATAATCTTGACTGGAAGGAGAAAAATTTTCTGGTGTGCTCTTTTGAATCTTGGGGTGGATGCAAGAAAAGGAAAGCAGAAAGGGGATAAAACCAATTATCTTATATAACAACAGTTGAAGCAGATAACAATTTCAATAATGCTTTCAAGGGTAACATTGTGACAGTTGCGTAACCTAATTGTTATTGATTAATAGTGTCATTGTGGAAAAATTGATCCAACATTTTATTTTAACCAGAAATGAAGTCAAATAGAAGAAACAAAATAGCAAGAAATGACATAGCAGAAATGAAACAGTTGAAACGAAATAACTGAAATGTAAAATCAAAGAAAATAAAACAAACTATAATACAGAAAACATTCCATACAGCATTTAAACTTTCAAGTTGGTTCCACACAGTGTTTTAAGTGTGAACCTTTGGTGCTATAGGAAAACAATCGCTCTTGTAAGTCCTTTAGGATATAGTAATTTGCACCCAGGACAAAGGCGATCTTAAAAGGACCCATCCATAACTTTTGGAACTTTGAATTCCTTCCTCTATCAAAAAGAGTTGAATACCATAGCAATACCTTTTGATTAACCTTAAACTTGATAGCCTTGACACTTTTATTAAAACATCTTTTAACAGTTTGATGTCTTCTCTTTATATTATCCAAGGCAAATGTCCTTTGCTCCTCTAAAGCCAAAAGTGCAATCATTCTTTGAGAGACATTGGAAGAATTTAATTCTTCAACCTGTAGCATTAACCTTAGAGAGGAAAGTTCCAGCTCGATAGGAAGAATGGCTTCTTGACCATAAACAAGCTGGAAGGGAGTGAAACCAGTGCTTACCTTGGTAGTAGTGTGATCTTCCCAAAGGGAGTAAGTGAGGAGAGTGTGCCATTGACAAGGCTTATCATGAATGAGCCTCTTGATAATTCTAACCATATTCTTGTTGGTATACTCGACCTTCCCATTTCCTTGGGGATAATAAGATGATGAGGTAAAATGTTTAACCCCCAATTTATCTAAAAATTGGTTCAGCTTAACAGAAATAAAAGTGGGAACATTGTGTGTAATAATTTCCAAAGGAAGACCAAATCTGGAAAAAATATTAGTCTCAACGAAAGAAATCACCTACTCATCATGTGAATGCTTAAGCGGGAAAACTTCAGTCCATTTTGTAAAATAGTCTGTCGGTGTCAACATAAAAACTTGCCCTGCTGAAGATGGAGGATTGACACGACCAATAAAGTCCAAACCCCATTTTAAAAAAGGAAAGTCAGGCAAGACAGGTTGTAAAGGCATAGAAGAAAGACGTTCTTTCCCAGCAAACTTTTGGCACTTGTCACAAGATCTTGAAAAATTATATGAATCACGAAAGATTGAAGGCCAATAGTACCATTTCCTAATAATATTAAAAGCAATGGTTTAGCAGAAAAGTGACCTCCTACATGAATAGCAGAATTTGAAGAAGCATGAGTCTCTTGTAACAATTTATGTATTTCCTCACTGTTCACACAGTGAAGTAACATACCATCGACAAATCTCCTAAACAAGAAGTCTCCTATAATGACGTATCTAGAATATTCAAGACCAAGCCTTATTCTTTGATGGGTATCTAAGTTATCTAGACATATTTGATTTTGAAAGTAATAAACCAGATCTTTATACCAAGGATGTTCATCCACCGGAAGGATTTGATTGTCAATGTAAAACAATGTTGATAGAGAGCTATCTTGTTCATCAATTTCTTCACTTGTTTCAGAATGTTGAGCTAAGTGAACAGCTAAGCCATGTCCCTTGATAGTTTTATAAGTCATGATGGTTAGATCATGCTCCTGGATCTTGGCAAGTTAGTGTGCAAGCTTCCTTGAAAGATAAGTCTATAAGAGTAAAAACTTGACAGTAGCTAAAGGGACTTTTACCATCGTGTGCTTACCTAACATGAAGTGGCGAAACTTTTCAACAACTTTAACAAGAGAGAAAGCATGATTTTCAATCAAAGAATATTTAAACTCATCATCTGACCAGCTTTGACTCATGTAAGCCACTGGTTTTTCATTAAATTGGTCATCACATTGCATGAGGATAGCAAAAATTAATTCCTCTGTGGCATTGGTATATATCATAAATTCCTTCTCAAAATCTGACTTCACCAAAACTGGTGTGGAACTGATTACCTTCTTGATCCCTATGAAAGCATTTTCTGCGTCATTCGTCCAAGAAAAAGAGCGATATTGCTTAAGAAGATTGTGAATTGGCTTGACCATTATAGCAAAATCAGGTGCAAACCTACAAACAAAGTTGATAACACCCATAAAGGCTTGCACCTCCTTTTTGGAAGTAGGAGCAGGAAGATTTAGGATAGCTGCAATCCTTTTGGGATCTATGCTTATTCTTGAATTAGAGACAATGTTCCCAAGGAGATTTCCCTTGGTAACGTTGAAAATAAACTTAGAAGGATTTAAAGAAATGTTGAATTTCCTGCATCGCATGAGAATATTTCTAATATGACCGAAATGATCTCATTGGTTTTTAGAATACAGAGTTAAGTCATCAAGATAAATCTGACTAATTTTTTCGATCAAATCGTCAAAATATATTTGCATAACTCTTTGTAAAGTGGAAGCTACATTAGATAAGCCAAAAGGCATACGTTCATAATTGAAAGTGCCTCGACGTGTAATAAAAGTGGTTTTATATTTATTTGTCCTTTTTACCTTGATTTTATTGTAACCAGAAAAACCGTCAAGTAAGGACATCATCTGTGACCCTGCAACTTGTTGCAAAATCATTTCCATATTAGGGAGAGGAAAAGGTCTTTAATACTGGCTCTATTCAATGCGTGAAAATCAACGCATAATCTAATCTGACCAGTGTCTTTCCGAACGGGAACCAAATTAGAAACCCACTCGGAATACTTAACAGGGAAAATTATCCTAGCCTTCAAGACTTTTTCCAACTCCTTTCGAATAGCTGCTTCCAGTGCAGGGTTAATGGGTCTTTGTTTTTTCCTAACCTGTTTTATGCCCTCCTTGATAGGAATGGCATGTTGTGTAAGACCGGGATCAAAACCACGAAGATCCACATAAGACCAAGCAAGATTCACCAAGCAACTCAGTGAACTTCATTTTTTCTTCATCGGAACATTGGGCACCTATTTTAACATTCTTTGGACAATCGGGTGTTCCAATGTTCAAGGAAATCGTTTCACCCACTTTCCTTTTTGACTCCTCTTCATTATGTTTTTCTTTGTTGTCTACATCACTCAATGAAATGAACTTTCTAGAGGATTCAAGCCCTTCGGAATTTTGTTATCTTCCATTGATATAATTTCCTTAGGCTTATAAGGTTCATTTTGAATGAAAGCACAGATACTCTCATCACTAGGGAAGACCTGCCATGACTCTACATTGTCAAGGATATGTGAACTATACAAAGATTGAAAGGTGCAATCGGGTCTTTGTGGCAGAAGTTGTTGAGTAGGAGAGGCTGCAAAAAAACCTAACATGTCAGCCATTGAGTTCAATTCCCTTTTAACATGAGTGATGTTGAAAGATAGCAAGTTCGAGATAAGTGCCCAAATAGTTTGGGTGTAATGTTTCATTAACTTGTTTCTAGGAGAATATATCTTACGTACAAGGTTTACAACAAGTTCAGAATCCCCAAAAACTGTAAGGTGACCACAACCTAAATTATAGACATTTTCAATGCCTAGCAGCAACGCTTCAAATTTGGTGACGTTGTTAGTGCAAGAAAACTCTAACCTATAGGAAAACTTGTGAATTTTACATACATGAGAGTACAAGATAATACCAACTATGTTTCCTTCATTGGAGCATGAACCATCAAAGTGGATATGCTAGATCCCATCCTCTATGTTGATTTGTTCCAAGGTAATGTTGTCCTCATATGCAAAGATGAAATACACTCCTAGGTCCTCCTTGGTATAATTTACATTAGGTTGTGGAATGCTTTCTATATAAGGTGATATTCTTCCCTCCCTTAGGACTATGATGTTTTTAACATTCCGAGGAACGGATAAGTGTGTCCCGTCGAGTGAGAGGTATCCACCCATCAGAGCTTGCTTATCTCTTCCTAAGATGACAGAGTAATTACTCATTGGCATATCGATTACCTGAATATTAAGGGTTGTCCTTATTTCAAGATGCGCACACAAAACCAAGGTCACGTCCTTGATTTCACCTATGGGTGATTGTTGTGAACTATTATTATAAGAGATCATGCTTCTGGTGTTTTCATGTGTACAAGACAAACCTATCTCTTCCATAATAATCTTCGACATTACATTTGGGTCCGAACCGTCGTCAATGAGACAACAATAGGCTATTTTTTCCATAATCTTTACAGAAATAAAAAAACGGAGGGTTTTTTACAAAGTGTCTAAATTTATGCACACCTACTTTATTTATAGTTGAATCCTTTTCATCTACCTCTTCAAAGAGGTTGGCTACAATGGAATCTTTTCCTTCCATAAAAAATTTCAGATGCTTTTGTTGCTCAGGGACGACAACCATGTTCACGAGGGTAGCATCAGCTTTAATATTATCCAATTGATTGAGAATGTTGTATTTGGAAGAGGGAAGAGGTGAAATAGTTATGTGACTATCAGGAGCTTTAGAAACATGAATCGTAGCAGCTGGTGAAGATGATCTTGGGCTAGAAGAAGTCCGAGGAGGATCATATTTACCTTTCAGAGCATAGGATTTATTCCTAGTATTTATGATCATAACATCCTTTAGCTCTACAAAATCTAGGACAACAATAGTAGTTTCAGACCTTTTACCAAATATTTTATCTCTGACACTCTTCTTTACCTCACACATACTTTCCTCATGGTGTTCCTCGCAAAAGTTACACCAACTACGAGGCATGGTGGCTTTAGGTTGAAAGTTATTTTCATTAGGATTCTTAAAGGGTGGTGAATAAGAAGATGAGGCCCCAGGGGTAAGTGAGGGGACATTTCCTTTCCACTCATACACTATCATTCGATTATTCATGTCTTGTACAAGCTATAAGAGGGTGAACATCTTTGTCTGTTTAACTGAGTCTCCCTTAGGAAGACTTGTTCTTTCAAGTTGTTCTTCATACTCTAAACAAGTATGCAAAGCAGAACCAAGGTTATCAATGGATTTTTCATCAAACCTATGATGGTAGGGGGAAGGTAGATCACTATAACAATGCATAAAAGCAACTTTATTCTGAGGGCGAATAAGTTCAGGAATTCGGTTATACAATTTGGTAAAACGCAAGTTGAAAGACTTGATAGTCTCACCCTCTTTATAAGCAATGTTATTATACTCCCATAACTGCTCGGTTGGGCTCTTAGACTGCCCGTAGGTAGAAATGAACCAATAAACCAACTCCTCCCAAGTAGAAAGAATCTTAGAAGGAAGGTCAAATAAATCGGTCGTTGCCTTCCCTTCAAGGGAATTAACAAATAATCGCATACAAGTGTCGTTGTCATTGGCTCCTATGTTGTGACAGGCATTAGAAAATGCCACCAAGTGTTCATTCATAGTGACAGTGTTATTCTCTTAAAACCTAGGGAGATTCTCTTTGAATTTAGGAAGTCTATGAGTAGCAAGTGCTAGGTTAAGAGGGGAGGAAACATGCCACGTACTAGTTGTAGCATCTTCTTCAAACTGAAAAAGCCCATACTTTTTTATGACTTTAGCGGGGTTTGTAGTAGATTGGAAAATGACTTGATGACTGTAAAATCTACCAATCACTGATGAGGCTGAAGTCTGAGATGAAGAAGCACCTCCAATTCCATTAGAACCACCACTAGATTCCATCTTGTGAATGATAGGTAAGGGAGAGAAATATGAACTGGTTGAATCAGACAAAGTTCTCCCTGGAGTACTTTGTTGGACTTGATAAAACAATGTTTCTTCTTCCTATTTCAGAAATAGGGCTGATCTCGGGTGATAAAACTCTTCTTGTTGTAGGTGAATCCCCCTGCGGATAAGTGGATTCCCTCTTGGTCTCTAGACTCTCGAGTCCAAGATAGAAAAGTGCTTAACATGGACACTGACTTCCTTTTAGATCTAATCAAGCTAATAAATGAAAGAGAAGGAGAAAGATATGTACCTTATTAGCGACGTTTGTCCTTGCAAAGTCCTGTCTAAGCTTCGGTCTTGAGCTCCCTGATAGGTCCTATAGGACAAACAAAGATACAATGGACTTCCTACTCTACTGAGATTAGCTCAAATATAGATTCATCTACTGCAGACAAACTCATATGGAACAAGAATAAGTTTGAAAGAAACAGGCCAATCATTGATTATTAATGAGAACAAGTAAAAGTACTTACAATCCTTTGATGAAGGTGCAGCAGCTTCTTCCATTTCTTCTTGTCCAACCCCTTTGCTCAAGTAATCTCCACTGATTTCTTTCATGACATCTCACTCATGAGATCATAAGTTTGATGTAATTCTCAATCTCCATCCCTTTTTCACCTTGAGGAGGCATGCTTATATAACCTTGGAGAGGCCCAACCACTTGAGAGATCTTTGGGATAAGTTGAGGATTCTTCTCCTTCAGTTGAGGATCTTCCCTAAGATCATGCCTTGACCATCTATTTGAATCCAACCACCTTCAAGAATTGAGGGATTCTTCCCTGATTTGTCTCAACAAACCCAAAACTTGCTCAGAAAAGGGTAGTGCTCCCCCAAAAGGGTACATAACGCACTCAAACACTCCCCCAAAGAGGATCAGAGAGCGCCAGCACTCCCTGACAGTGGGTAGGGGAGTACTTCTCTCCAAAATCCATTTTTTAGTGGTTCTTTTAGTGGCAAAAGGTTTGTACTCCCTGTCAACTGATTTCTCTTCTTCAAAACTAGTCTTTGGGGTGTCTTAAGTGTCTTTGTGATGTCGTTAGAGGCACGATATAGGAAATATGGTAGCATGATGTTTGTGACACTTACAACACTTGTGGTCAAGATGCGACACTTGCGGACAAGATGCGATGTTTGCAGACAAGATGCGACACTTACAACACTTGTAATGACGACACTTGCGACACTATTGAAGTGAGTAATTTTGATGTGTAACAGATTGCCCCCCAAAGTATGAAGTTAGAACATGATGATGATTGAAGTACTTTGTAGACCTTTTCAAGCAAGGGTATGGACACAGAGAGGCTAGAAAAAGCTTCACACAACCATTAAACAAATATTATGACATGTTTCAAACCCAAGCAAGAATACCTATGCTTGAGTGATAAAGACTTTTTAGGTATGGCCGCTATAAAATACACAGCGGATCCATAATTATATTAACAAAAGGTATAGCCACTAAAGATACAATGTGGATCTATACTCCTATGACCTGAATTGATCGTAGCCACGAGGAATACATAGTGGATATACGAGATGACAAGACATAGCCACGACCAATACAAAGTGGATCTATGTAACAATATATGTGTCATAGTTCAAAAGAACTCCTTCGCAACCTGGGAAAAGTATACATAAGAGTGAAAACTCAACCCAGGGTCTTCTTACTGATCCTGATGTAGTACAAATCTAACCATGTGAATAGATGTCCTGATGTCGAACATGGCAGAAACCACTTGATTACCGGTCAATGATGTAAACCATTAACAAGCGCGAGGGAGATCACCATTGATGCCAATGATTCCCAAGGTACTCTAGTACATGCCAATGAATGTGAATGAATGAATTGAAGTCTAAAATCCATGGAATCATCCGATCAAAGGTCAATGATGTAAACCCTTTGTCAAACATGAGGAGGCCTACCATTGAGGCATGCAGGTCCCAAGGTACTAACTGGTTTCTAAGTCTAGCTCCTGGATAATGTGCTAAAGTCAACAGGAATAGACTCGTCGAGGGAGGGCCTTGATGTATCCCCCATCAATGACATGAAACTGACACAGAGATGTAATTGGCAGATCAAATGAACATGGACTGACACAGGTATTGAAATAAGATATTTGTGATGCTCGACTCTCTAAGCAGATACTTGCCTTGAACACTGAGGCACAACAGCAGAAATGTGATATGGACCAAAACTTGATAATGCAGTGGATGTTGTGACTTTCATCAGGTGACTCAAAGGAGAAAAATAAACTCAGAGGATTGGCTCGGTGCAGAGGTTCAACGAATTAAAATGTGTGCAAAGACAAAGTGTCGTGTTCAAGGGCGACCATAAGAGTTACTGGTAGTGTTCTCAAAAAATTGTTTGGCTTGCTTCTTTAAATTTTTCCCCCATCCAGATAGATGAGTACCTCTTTTTAATTTAACGAGCTCGAGGAGGGTAACACATGCTCGATGTAACTCACCTTCGGTAAGTCCCTCTTCCTTTGTTTAACGAACTGGAAGAAGTAAGGGTTCGGTCCCATATGGGCCCTTCAATGTATGATTGTTTAACGAGTCCAGAAAAGGTAAACTCGGTGGTTTTTCATATTTAGAGAGTCTGAAAACAACTTAAAGATGACTCCAGTGTTGTCCTTTTTCGGAATTTTAGTCTTGCGAGGCTGAAAAAGAGATAAATTATCACTCAAAAAACACCCTTTCAAACCTTTTAACGAGTGGGAAAGGAAGCAAGATCACTCGGAAATATTTTCATGTTTAGAGGATCTGAAAAGAGCTTAAAGATGACTGCAAGGGGTTCCTTTTTCATGTAACCATGCGAGCCTGAAAAAACGATAAAAGGTTGCTCGGTTGCATTCTCATGTATTTACAAGCATGATAAAGAACAAAGACTAAGCTCGGTATGCCCCCAGCTTGAAATCTAGGGGATTAACTCCAAAATGATCATCAAAGGATGGAGACATGCCCTCCAAGCTTCAATTCATTCACCGACTTTGAGGTTGTCACCAATTTCTCTACTAGATGGAGAAAAAGGATAAGGGTGGATGAAAGGAAGGTTCAAAAGAGGTGATTGTTTCATTTTTTAATGAGCTTGACACGGGAAAAGAACTATGCTCAGGGTTCCAGGTTCAATCCCCAGATTTTTGTTTCATTTTTTAACGAGCTTGCTACAGAGAGGAAAACTATGCTCAAAGCTTATGTTGCATTTTTTAACGAGCTTTCCACGGAAACGAGAAACTATGCTCATGACCTCTGTTTCATTTTTTAATGAGCTTGCCACAGAGAAGAGAAAACTATGCTCGTGACCTCTGTTTCATTTTTTAATGAGCTTTCCAAAGAGATAAAAACTATGCTCGTGACCTCTGTTTCATTTTTTAATGAGCTTGCCACAAAGAGAAAAACTATGCTCATGGACTCTTCTTAATCATGGATTCCAAGAGAATAACGCTCTGGAAGGACACCATGTCAAGGGACAAAAATCGGTCATGGCTTCCAAGAGATCTTCACTGGATGGAAGAAAATCACTCTGGAAGGAACACATGTCGAGGGCCGCGACAGGGGTAAGGAGATCAAGCTCCAATAGCCCTACCAAAGAGATCACCATGTCAACTACCGGATCCAAATCATCGGAAGTCGAAGGCATGGGAGACAACAGAAAATCAACATCTCCCTGAATTTCTTCACGAAGGGAAAGAAGAGAGAATTGATGATGGTTATCATCCCGAGGTAGCTCGTCAATGCTCAACATTTCTATAAGAGATTCATCAGAAGGAAAAATAGGGGAAATGTAGTCGATCGCAGATGACAAGGAACTTAATCGTGATGGCATCGAGTAATCGTCGGGTGCCAATAGATGTTGGTCATCTGAAGAGGGAGAAGCAGATTGGACAACAATGTATGATGTTTCGACTAGACTGAGTGGCACGGTGTCACCCAGTGCATTGAATTCCAATGGACTAGGTACAATCCAAGGGTCAGATGATTCCAAATATTAAGAAGTCACGGTTGAAATCATATCGATGGTGGCAATATGATGTGTATTCGGTGGAAGTGGTGTAGGGAAGGTACCCATAAGGCTAGAATATTTCATTAAGCCAACACCAACACTTTCATACGTGTTCTTGTGGTCTCCTAAGAAAGGAATGTTGTTGGTAGCAGGAGCATGAGCGTCAGTTGTAGAGAAATCTAACTGATCGACAGTAACAATTTTTCCCTAATGAGGAAATTCTACACATCGAAACACCGACGAGGCAACGACAGTCATAGCATAAAACCAACTTCTTCCAAGTAACAAGTTGTAATCAAGGGGAGCATCGACCACCTCGACATCAAAAGTGATAGTTGTACCACCCAATTGGATGGGCAGGGACTGTAAAGTCCATGGGGATGAAAAACTCTCCCATCGAATGTGCGTAACATTGTTGGGGATTTTTTAAGTGCGGGTGATTTTAAACTTTTCCAACATGCTAAATACATGACACAAGTAGAGGCTCCCTCATCCAAGATGGTTCGGTGGATTTGTTGATTGTGAACAACAACATCAACTTGGAAAGAAAGTTGATGGGAGATTCGAGATGTACAATTGTCTAGGTTAAACATGATATGGTTGGACGACTCAGGATCAACATCACCAAGAACGTTTTACATTGACTGGGGAAATGTTGTAGAACTTCTAACACGGACATAGCACATGGTGCTTGAGTCAAATCTTCAATAATGTTTTAGTTTTGGGCGGCATGTGAACTAGGATTAAAGGTAGATTTACAGATAGTTCTCTTAGGAGGGCTTAATATAGAGTCGAACATAGGTTTCTCAATCTAAAGTGGTGTAGACGGAGGATTAACCGATGGAGGACTAACAGAGGATGGTGATGGATCCGGTAAAGTGACGATACCGTTAGCGACTTTTCCTTTGTCAGGGTTACCTGGTGTGTCGTATGTCTTAGAGAGAGTGGTAAAATTAATCCCATTAAACATATAACTATGTGCACTTGTCGAGGCCTCATCATGAGGATGGATAGAACTGCCCCCAGGAGAGGGGGTTTGAGAAACCATGGATTGTTGATGTGGAAAAGGCTGAGTAATCACAACAGGTTGTGAATTTTCCTAGAAAAGTTTGGCCACTTCATCATGATGTGGACAGTCTCAAGTGTAGTGATCATCACCACAAAGGATACACAGGAATTTCAACTTCCATTGCGGTTGCTTTTAGGTAGCATGTGTTTGAGCTTGATTTTTTGGTTGTTCATTATTATTAGTATTTTTTGATTTATTTTTTGTCTTCTTATTACCTCTGGATTATTGTGAACGGGAAGATTGAACTGCATTCACCTCAGAGATCTAAGTTTGGGGGGAGATAGAGAAGAGTGTGGTCGACTAGGAAGTAGATTGAGTTTTGACAGAACTGATAACACTGTCTATATGAGATGATGATGACGGCTTAGATGGATCGGTATTAGCTCGAGTAGCATTTGGAAGCAAATCATACAAAGTACCATATTGTGAATAAACCAAATCTAAGTACTAAGCCTGAGCGATGGTTTCTTCCTTGGTGACCGTGCCACCCATAGCGACATCACGAGCGATTGGGGTAAAAGTGATTTAGTAAACCACTCTACCAATAATATGTGAGGAATGATTACTTTGATCATCCTTTGTTGTCATCTCCACTCATGAATATAGTCAGAGATATGCACGAAGTCAATTTGACGAAGGGAGTTCAAGAGTTCAGTACCCGTCTCATAGTGAATAGGTAGTTGAAAGTGTGTGAGGAAAGACATGGCAAAGGAGTTGAAATCGTGAAAAGAAGCACGTGGTAGTTAAATATACCACTTTGCTACAGAGCCTGTAAGTGTTCGCTGGAAAAGATGCAAATATATAGAATCATCCATGAGGGAGTTTGACGAACACCATAAATGGAGAGTCATCACATGGTTATTTCGATCTTCTCTAGATTTTTTGTCGAATTTTGGAATATCAGAAGGAAGTTTAGCTGGAATAACTAGCCAAACCTGTGAATGAAAAATAGGATCATTGGTTAACTGAGACAAGTCTGGGAGATCCATAGTCGCAAGGAAAGGTAGTTGTCGGTTAATTTGTGGATGATACTGGTGTGGCATAGGAACACCAGTAGGACCATAACCTGGGTTAGGTGGATAATTGTAATCAGTAGGTCCTCCTACATACGGTTGTTGTTGACCAGGATAAATAGTATTTGATGATGGTTGAGAAACATTCGCATAACCAGGTGGGTTCTGAACATTATAAGCCGAGTGATTTGCTTGCCCAGAAAGAGGATGAACATTTTTCCCTTGAGGAGGGTAAGGAGTAGATCTCGGAGGCAGATACACATTAGACCCATGGGGAGGATAAGGTTGTTGTCCTTGAGGACTCCAAGTGGTGTTTGGGATGCCGCCCGAATAAGGTTGTCCATAACATAGTCTGGAAGGAACAGGATTTGATACTCCTCCTTGTGGGTTATGATATGAGTGCCCCCCAACATGGGATTGGGTAAATGTGCCTCTGAAAGATATTCCCTAGGATTGTGAAGGGTTTCCAGCAGACGAAGGTTTCCCCCCTGCCAGTGGTGGATTAATGATCAGGGTATGACTGGCAAAGGAAGGTTTCCCTCTGAGAAGAACTTGAAAAGGGGGTTGTCCCCCGGGATGGGTAGGCCCACCATAGGATGGTTGTCTTCTAGGAGGGATAGGTCTACTAGATGGTAGCTTCCCTCTAGTCAGTTGTATTTGGCTGGCAAGGGTCTGCATTCTCAAGTGAAAAGATGTCCCATCAATATCGTGTGGAACATGTGGAGTTGTAGAGTGAAAGTTTGTAAAAGCGGGGGTAGGGATCGAAGTGACTTCGTAATGATTAGAGGTGATGAGTTCACCATTAGGATAAAATTGTGTTAACGCAACATTAATGTTAATGACCTGATCAATGGAGTGATTCATAGTTTGACCAGATGGCCCAGTTTCAACAGGAGGGTCATGAGATTTAAAGGGTTTTCGAAAGGATTCAAAATGCTCATAGAGATCGTGTCCTAATGAAGTCCTCCAAACAGAATGAGCAAGTGTGGGATTTGTATCTACTGTAGTGGTAGGACGAATAGGGGTCCTATACTCATCACCAAAGCTTGGTTCTATGCATCCCATATATGTATCGGTAAAATATCTCACAGGTAACTGTGGGACCTCTTCATCTATGACATTCCCAAGAGAGTCTAAATGAAGAAAAAGTGGTTCAAGAGGAATTGCCGACACAAACATAGTGTGAGGAGTGGGATTATCAACCATAACCAAAGTGCCTTCTGGTTTGTCTAACGGAGGAGTAACAACACTCCCAGCGTCAGATTGATTTTCTACCTCTCCATGGTAGTTGTATTCTGGAGGGTTAGGAGGTAAGGGTTGGTAGCCTTCTGGAGGTAGCCCTTTCATCCTATGCGATCGGCAAATACCTTTATCGTCTACAGGCTCAATTTTGGAGAATAACAGTATATGTTGAAAATCTAGGGCCAACTAATGAAAAGAAACCGCATACGCTAATAAAATCTAGGAATCAAAACCAAGCAAACAAGACTTCTCTCGATGATCGTACTAGTTGGTGATGAAATCCAACGTCATGTGACCAAGTCAAGAAGGGGCTAGGATCTGGTGGAACAGTTACAATGGTGACTTGTTTAAGGGACTTTCACCTTGGTGCAAGCTTCCACGCAGTAATTATGGATTTAACCTTCAAGGAGCCCGAGTGAGTTTGACCAATGTCTATTCTAGGTACAGTGAGACTTCCCTTCACTGTCACCTCGTGTAAGTACCTAAATATTATGGAAACTAAGGACATCGACTAGTGGTCAGCCCCTGGGTGGGTACAGTCGACAGACTGATCCAAACGTATGGGCAGGATAACAAGTCTGAAATCAACTCAAGAGGCTCCCACACATAATCCTGGGTATACCCTCAAGTGACCCCCAATATACAATCCGACCACTACAAACAATTGAACCACAGAGGGATAATATCTGTAATTCTCCCGAATGTGACCTCGTGCGTAACCCCTATGTGAGAGGGGGATCCCAGAAAGCCTATACGACAATTGGATTTGCTCTCCCTATCACAAGATGCTAATTTTTGTTTTGAAAACTTTGGAGAGTTGTACTCACAACCTAATCCAAAGTGCTAATCCTAGTCTAATGTTGGTGGAAGATCCTAAAAACAAAATGTTCTAGATAATTTTAAATTAGTGATGATTTTACGGCTGTTCTTTACTCAAAGGGTGTATGACAATGAAACTAATGGTATGACGACTCAATTCCAAAAAAATGCACAAGAAGATGATAACCAGTCATTTCTTTCGATGAATGGCTATTAAAGGGAAAGAGAGAAAGTTGTTTTCACTATAAAACACTAATATGCAATGTCCCCATACAATTGTTTCTCAATCAAATCCAATGCAATGCTAAAAATTTCAGAAATGCCTTCTAATATCCAAACCAATCACTTAAAAATATGTCCTTTTGCTTATATGTGAATGATCATCAGATTTAAAACTTCTAATGTCAATCAGACTTCAGGATTAAACAATCAGAAGCAAACCTCATGAAAAACAAAAATACACTCTCGTCGTGAAATAGACAAGAAAGACAAGAATAGCCAAATTTGCAAACAAGAACCAAAAAACGTCAAACAAAAGAAAAATGTTGGAAAACTGACCTTAAAGATCAAATGAAAAGGTTCATAGGCCTTTGGATTTCCTCACAAAAGTTTTCACTCAGTCAGATAAAGGAGAAGAAAACAACAAGTTAACTCTAGGTCAGCAAAGATAAAGAGTGACTTCAAGGCAAGGAAAGAAAATTTCAAATTCCCAAACAAGAAGAGGATGAATTCTCAAAAATGAGGTGTTGAAATCCAATGAAAAATATGGACTGAGAGTATGAGACCCTAAGCAAATGAAAAAGGCAAAAACTAAACTCAGAAACTGAAAACCTAAAGGATTTTTCACTGAAAATGGGGTAGCGCTCTGGTGTAAGGGGCGCCAAAGAATTCTAATGCTTTGTGTAAAACCACCAGGGAGTGTTCGCGCTCTGATAGCAAGGGCAGGGGAGCACTCTACTACAAAAGCTCAAAAAAATGACCAGAAACTCAAAAAATCAAGGAAATTCAGTCAATCAGGGTGATCATGATGAAACAAAAAGGTAATCAAACAAATCCAAGAATCAAAGAGACAGTATGGAGAGGGTCAAATGAGTGGGCAAAGGGCCAAAACAAGATCTGGGAAAGGAAACAAAAATTAGAGCTCCTCCCCAGTGGAGTCGCCCATTTATGTTGTATGTGAATCCCCCTGCGGACAAGTGGATTCCCTCTTGGTCTCTAGACTCCTAAGGCCAAGACAAAAAAGTGCTTAACATGGACACTAACTTCCTTTTAGATCTAATCAAGCTAATAAATAAAATATAAGGAGAAAGATATGTACCTTATTAGCAATGTTTGTCCTTGCAAAGTCCTAGTTGAGCTTCGATCCTGAGCTCCCTGATAGGTCCTGTAGGACAAACAAAGATACAATGGACTTCCTACTCTACTGAGATTAGCTCAAATATAGATCCATCTACTGCAGACAAACTCATATGGAACAAGCATAAGTTTGAAAGAAACAGGCCAAGCATTGATTATTAATGAGAACAAGTAAAAGTACTTACAATCCTTTGATGAAGGTGCAACAACTTCTTCCAGTTCTCCTTATCCAACCCCTTTTCTTAAGTAATCTCCATTGATTTGTTTGATGACATCTCACTCATGAGATCATAAGTTTGATTCAATTCTCAATCTCCATCCCTCTTTCACCATGAGGAGGCCTCCTTATATAACCTTGGAGAGGCCCAACCACTTGAGAGATATTTGGGATAAGTTGAGGATTCTTCTCCTTCAGTTGAGGATCTTCCCTAAGATCATGCCTTGACCATCTATTCGAATCCAACCACCTCTAGGAATTGAGGGATTCTTCCCTGATTTGTCTCAACAAACCCAAAACTTGCTCAGAAAAGGGTAGTGCTCTTCCAAAAGGGTACACAGAGCACTCAAACACTCCCCCAAAGAGGCTCAAGGAGCGCCAGCACTCCCTGACAGTGGGTAGGGGAGCTCTCCTCTCCAAAATCCATTTTTTAGTGGTTCTTTCAGTGGCAAAAGGTTTGTACTCCCTGTCAACTGATTTCTCTTCTTCAAAACTAGTCTTTGGGGTGTCTTAAGTGTCTTTGTGATGTCGTTAGAGGCACGACATAGGCTAGATGGCAGTATGATTTTTGTGACACTTGCAACACTTGTGGTCAAGATGAGACACTTGTCGACAAGATGCAACACTTACAACACTTGTAATGACGACACTTGTGACACTATTGAAGTGAGTAATTTTGATGTGTAACACTTCTCCTCCTAGAGATGCGGGGGTTTAAGGACATGAAAAGAAGATAAAAAATTTAGGAAAAAGAAAAGTTATGGTTGATTCCTAGGTTGTCTTTGCCTAGCTTCCCAACGTTCTCAAACACGTATATCTTGTTCAATCACTACCCATGAGAGTTCAAGCTCAATCAGGGTATTAGCAGTCTCTAAGATGGTATTAAACAAGGTTAAATCAATGTTGATCTAATCTTTAAGACCGGGCTCATTATCGGGTTGCCTTGCAATAGGTACATTCATCAAGAAAAGAAACAGTCAAAGGATCAAAACCAGAAATATTCAATGATAATCAAGCATACAATCAACCAGAGAGGTATGGAAGATCTCCCCAGTATGGTCGTCAAATAAATGCTGAGGAAAATATATGAATTTATCTTACTCAAGAATTTTTGAATCTTGCTTGGCTAAGGAAATATAGTTGAGAATATTACCCTAGGTTTATAGCCTCAAAATGTATCTCCTAATCCACAAGTATTAATTACAAGGGCTTAGGCTGATTTTTTAAATAAAAAGATTGTTGCAAAATATAACATTTTTATGTAATTTTTTTAACATAATAGATTGCATAAAGTAAATGTGGAGATCAAAAGAAAAAATACCAAGTCACATATTAACACAAATGAAACAGAATAGCAATCGCTTTATTTCATTCCAAGAAATCAAAAGTATCCTTCTCTTACAAATATCCATGTGGGGGCATGGACCAAGGTCAAACTTAGATATCCCCGATGAAAACCATACAAAAGGACTCTGACAAGAAGTAAAAATTGAACTTTAAAATCCAGATCAGCTTGCCATAGACTACTGCCAATTTAACTATACAGAATATCCTTTATCGGTCATGAAACTCAATTCATAAATGGACAAGTCTACACAGACTATCAAAGATAGATCAACGCCTCTTAAACAATCATTTGAATGATATGATTCATCTTTGAACCTTGTTGTCTACAATAGGACCCTGGTGTCAAAAAGAGAATTAGGTCTTTAATGAATTGAAGAATGAATGAAAACTGAACTATCACAATAAAACTCAAGAGAAAACCTTAGTATGCTTTCTCCTTCTATTCTCCCCTTGTTCTTCCTTCTCATTTGGATTTTATGCATTCAGAATTAGTTGAAGTAGTTCAACTACCTCATTTAGTTAAGTTAACTAAAACTTAACTAATCTTTAGTTTAGGGGAAGTAATAATAATAGTAATAATTAAGGGTCTTTTATTAAATAATAACTAAGTAGGTGGGACCCCTTGTGACTCCCTTTTATTTCTTAACAAAAATAAACATAATTAGACAACCAATCATCACATGCCTCCTTGTGGCTCCCATAATTATTTCCACAATTTGAAATTTAAATATCATAAATATTTCAAATTATATCCAAACCATGTAAATATCCACAATATCCCAAAAAATAGTTTGTTGTCCAAAACTTTTTGCAGTCCATTGTCCTCAATAAATCAATTATAACACATAAATCAAAATCCATATTTTCCACTTTGAGAGGCAATTCTTCCTTTGTCATTGTTGTCCCCTTTGGAATTCCCAGAAATAGCCTTAGGTTGGGTGGAACCTTGAAGCTTGATCTCACTAATGACATGGGATCAGTCGTCCCTCAAGTGCATACGGGAGGACGTTGACTTGGCTAAGTCATTTGAAGGAGAGGAGGGAGCAACAACAGCTTTACCTTTGTCACACATATGGTGAGCATGGGAGGATTGTACAGGTGATTGTGCAGGGGAAATTTGAGCATTTGGGTTTACAGGTGGAGGAGGAGGAGGTAATGACAAGTTTGGCCAGTCACAATGGTGGGATATTGTTGGGTGAACAATCTCATGCCATCCATCATTCTCGGGAACTTCAGATTGCAAAGATACATGGGGAAGCACAGGGATACCAGGAACATTTTGGGGCTGGAAGGGAGGCCTCTCTGGTCTAGTCTGAACTATCCCTTGCCCAATCCAATTGAAAAACACATCTTGAAAAAGCAGGTTCAACTCCTGAAGATCGACATCGAAATGTATTGAGAATCTGGGCCTTCTAGGCCCTCTGTTCAAGTTACCTATGCCCCTGTTATTTCTACCATGACTATCTCTATTGAATAATCTCATCCTATGTGCAGCAATTATTAGAAACTATCTATTAACATACCATACATGACATTCTCTTTATATGAAACAAAGTTTGGCTTAGAAATTAACATAAGATCCATGCAATCCAATCCATAAAATTTATCTAATATTTTCCAAATGAGCAAGGGGTGAAATAGGGTTCATGGGATATCTGGGGGGATTGTAATAAGTGAAAAAGTCATATCATGACAGGGAGTAAGAACATGATTATTGTTGGACAATTCATTAAATAATTGACTGTGCAAACAACACCAAAATATATCAGTTGCCATCTATCTCTGTGTCATTTTTTTATCACTGTCATACATAGTTTTATTTTATTTTAGTGAACAGGGCGTGTAAAAATTAATTTAGGATCGTGAGGGGGTTATAATGAGCGAAAAAAGTGAGAAAATGAGAGGGAATAATACGGATATTGTTCATAAAATAAATTAAATCAACCAACAATCATAACTTTGTTTCAATTTCAATCCAAAAAGCATCCACTTCCAAGACAAAAAAAACATTTAATTGTTCATCAATTGCATACAGATTGCTCGTTGTCTTTAATAAAGAAAAACAATTCAATTGCCCAGAATTCTTCAATTATATCAATATGTGCATCCTATATAATAACTATGCAAATCATTTCCAATTCCACAGTAACAACATAACCATTCGAGCCACAACCATGCATGCTCTAATGTTGATCTTTTCCTTTTAAAACAAACATAATGTGCACAATGATTCCAATTATCCATATCCAATGTTCAATTCTTGAAATCACATAATAATAGACCCAACATTAATCACCAATAGTCACATTTCCAACACTGATTGACACAATCCACTGTCATCAAACAATAACTAGGCCTGATTTAATCACACACAAGTCATCGAAAATGTAATTGACACAATCTTGATTCAACAACAGCGGTCAACCCAAAATATGTATCCCTAAGCTTGATATACGTGTGCATTAACATGTACAGACTTCCCTTTAAAAGAAATGATCCATAAATAACATAACCATATTATGCGCGAAGAGAACAGAACCATATCGACACACAAGTGTCTCTTTTAAACTTGATAGGACAAATTCATGTTTGGTGAAACAATCACTCACACAGGTGCCTTCGAAACATTAAATGGAATCATGATCATACTAGGATTTAACACAGTAATGAATGGAAATACCACAATCGATCAAAAGGAAGGCTTTTGGGTTGTAGGTAACCAATACTTTTTCCTTTTCAAAACAATTTCATCACAGAGAGGAAATATAGAGACTTGATCAAGAAAGGTCTTAAAGTTAGAGGGCCCGTGCCCTTTATAATTACCACCATCATTAAACTAGTAAACCAAAATCTTGACAGAACCCAAAAGGTGCTCGAGGAAAAATAGAAGTTGGGCTCAATAGAACCAAGTTGGGTTCTTGAGAATTTGATTAATCTTCGAAACACAGAGAGACTGAAATTCTTTTACCTCTTAAAATAAATTACCACCGAGAAGCAACCACAGGTAACAGAGTATATCCTTGGAACAATAGAGGTTTCATGTTTTCTTTTGAAAGAAATAGCTACAGTCTTATAACCCCAAAATCTTGACAGAGCCATAAAGAAAATGGCTAAGTAGAAAAAAAGCAATTCAAGCTCAACAACCCAGGAACACACAGATGCCTCTTAAAACTTTATTGGAGAGAGGAAATGAGGGTTGATTTAAACAATGAAGAATCCTCAAAAACACAGAGAGATCGTGTCTCTTCCCAACACCCAGGAGGATGATAACAATTGACAGTGAGGCTCGCAAACATAATAGTCAGCCACTATAATAGAGATGAGAGGAGCGAGTGTTAAAACTCTTGTGAAAAGAATGCCAGAGCACAACTCGTATCCATTTGATACATACACATACCTCCATTAAACATTCTAGGCAAAACAAGACTAGACTGTGGAATGCTTTCAACGATAATGATAGTAAAGAACAAGCCATACAAACAATATCTCGAGGCGTAAGCCAAAAAGAACCACATGATTGTCGATAGTTCCATTGCAACCCAGATAAAGAATCACAACAACGACTGAGACGAAAAAGGGGTGACAGCGACTGATACCCAGACTGGTGGTAAAACCCCACAACAATAAAATTCAGAACTCATTGCATTATTGTTATATTTTTCCACAAAGAATCATCATAAAAACCCAAGCAGACCAAATTCATTTTTATCAATAACTAATGCGCAGAATTTAGAAAGTAATAACACCCATTATTTTCCTTCAAAATGCCAACATTCCACAGTAATACAGAGAACATCATAAACACAATATTGACACTCAGTCGAAAACTCAAGAAAAAAAGAGAATCCATGCAATCTTGAGCCACCATTTGATTCATAATACAAGGAGACCATCATGGATGGAAAGCAAAGAGCCATACCTGTGAAAAATCGCTTCAATGATGAGTTGGTTTGAGTTTTCCCCTTCCAAAACCTGAAATCACGGAGCTTCCACAACCAACGGAGGAAAATGCAACTATGGCTAGGGTGACGGCCTCAAGGGTGGTTTGGAGGGACGTGCAATAAATGCACATCGCTTCCTCACATGGCCCTATTCAATTTCACATACGAGCCAGCCCATTAACATAACATCAAACATTAAATTCAAACCATATCCAATCTATAATTCAATGCCATGTCCTTTGTATAGTGCGCCACCTGAAACATGTCATAACTTCAAATAATAATCATATGTTAACATTACCATATGCACTTCTCATATAATCCTTTAAACAAAATTTCATGATCCTTTAACCCAACGCATAGTATAGCAGTTGGTTCCCTCATTCACATTTCTCACTATTACACATATACATTCAAGGTTTATATGTAATCCTTTTTCCATAGCTTTAGGACTTATCCATATTTTTTCCTTTTGTTTTGAGCTAGCTCCCATATCATTTTATTATCTTTTGCATAAATCATGTATAGATTATTAATCAATGTTATAACATAACATAACATAGAACCTGTAAAACAACATAATCCTCATACCCATAGCACTGCCTTGTATTGCAAGTGAATATCAACAATATTTAGCAACAATGCATCAACCAACCATTTGGAATTTCAAATGAAACCAAGACTGAATCATCAACTGTATAGGACTGTGTAGGAAAGCTCATAACAGCAGCACCATATAAGCATAACACGTCTATCTTTGCACTTATAGTCTACAAGGGGGTCCCACCTACTAGTTAAATATTATTATCATAAATAAATAATAAAGTTTAGCAATGCTTTGTGGACAAAATTCATCATTGTGATTTTAATCGTCAAAATGTCATTCAAAACCAACACCATGCCAATTAGGCCCATGATTTTGGTTGTGGCAAGAAGAAGGTGATAGATGAGATTTTGTATTTAAATAATGATTTCGTACTAATATTCTTTATGGATCAAAAGAGTTTTTAGATGAGAGAAAAAAACAAAGACATAAAATAACTTGAAGCTTGTGCGATTAATCAAGTACTTCTTTATCAACATTATTCCATGCCCTTACAATACTAGATGCAGGGATGTGCATCTCGGCCATATTTTAAACAAAACAGCTAAAAGACATTGTACTAGGGCTAGATAAATACATGATGGGAAACAATAACTTGTGAAAGGGGACAACATTGAAATTCTTTCAAAATGTTTCTTTATGCACTGAAATTTGACATGTATAGATTGTTCGCATGCCTTGACAATATGGAAGGGTTTCCAGACTCAAAGATCACTCACACACCCACTCTATATATCGACCCATCTGGTCCTCATTTCGTTTTAATTTTCTCGGTCGAATTTTAAAGGAAAAAACTATTAAAAGACATTGTACTAGGGAGAGAGTACATGGTGGGCAATAGTGACCTATGAATGGGGCAACATTGAATTTTTTTCAAAATGTTTTTGTATGCACTGATATTTGACATGGGTAGACTTTTCACATGCCTTGACTCTATGGGAGGGTTTCCAAACTCAAAGATCACTCACACACCCACTTTTTATATTCATCATCTGTGTCGTTCAAAACCAACACCATGCTAATTGGGCCCATGATTTTGGTTGTGGCAAGAAGAAGGTGATATATGATATTTCGTATTTAAATAATGATTTTGTACTAATATTCTTTAGGGAGCAAAAGAGTTTTTAGATGAGAGAAAAAAAAAATACATGAAATAACTTGAAGCTTGTGTGATTAATCAAGTACTTCTTTATCAACATTATTGCATGCCCTTGCAATACTAGATGTGGGGACATGCATCTCGGTCGTATTTTAAAGGAAAAATCTAAAAGACATTATACTAGGGCTAGATCAGTACATGATGGGCAACAGTAACCTGTGAATGGGGCCAACGTTGAAATTCTTTCAAAATGTTTATGTATGCACTAAAATTTGACATGGATAGACTGTTCGCATGCCTTGACAATATGGAAGGGTTTCCAAACTGAAATATTACTCACACACCCACTCTATATATTGACCCATCTTGTCCTCATTTTGTTTTAATTTTCTCGGTCGGATTTTAAAGGAAAAAGCTATTAAAAGACAGTGTACTAGGGATAGAGTACATGATGGGCAACAGTGACCTGTGAATGGGTCCAACTTTGAATTTTTTTCAAAATGTTTTTGTATGCATCGATATTTGACATGGATAGACTGTTCACATGCCTTGACGATATGGGAGGGTTTCCAGACTCAAAGATCACTCACACACCCACTCTTTATATTCATCATTTGTGTCGTTCAAAACCAACAACATGCCAATTAGGCCTGTGACTTTGGTTGTGGCAAGAAGAAGGAAATAGATGAGATTTTGTATTTAAATAATGATTTTGTACTAATATTCTTTATGGAGCAAAAGAGTACTTAGATGAGAGAAAAAAACAAAGACATAAAATAACCTTAATCTTGTAAGATTAATCATGCATTGACATGGTTAGACTAGACATGTGCATTGATGGCATGGGAGGGTTTTCGAACTCAAACATGACTCGCATAAACAATTCGACAATCAAACAACAAGCCTAGTGCCTTGACCATTAAAAAAGGTAGTTTATAAGTGCTTGGAGGAGGGGGTATCTTCAAATGTACACATGGGATAAACAAAGAAAATGGATGGGGTGGTTGCATCTAACGAAATATTGGTATGATATTATGTATTACTCTACCTCCAAAATTACCCAATTTAAAGCGCTATATGGTTATGAACCCACGTCACCGAAGAATTGGGTCATTAAAAATACAAGTATAAACTAATATTAAACTCTTTTAAAAGAAAAATGACTACCATAGGCTAACTCTCTCTCTCTCTTTTGTGGAGAAATACATAGTTAAAATAAGCTACCTTAATGCAATCAGTGTTGCAATAAGGGCTAAATATGCATGAGCTGATATGCTTTTGGCCTCATGAATGAGAAATATACCTGGAATGATCAATAAATGTCATCATCATAAATGCCATCATTGTTGTCATAGTATTGTAGCAACGAAGTTTCAATGAACATGAATCTCATGGATGATTTTAGGGGCTAAATTTCGCTCATGGGATAATTTTCCATGGTTTTTCCCAAAAAAAGATTCACTATTCTAAAAATGATTCACCCAAATTCTATAGGATAAAATTATTTTACCTTAAAAATCGCCAAAATGTTATACAAACTATACAAAATCCTTATAAATTTGAATTTTTTTATAAAAATATAGCCAAACATTTATAGTTTCCATATGAAGGATTAGTAAGATTCGCCAAGGTTTCTACATTTTAAAATAAATTTCCATCCTTGAAATCATCCCTGAACATGATGTTCTTCATTGTTATAGCATCTTCGTCGAAACCGTTTGAAAACATGGGACTTTGGCCCATGATTTTGGTGGCAAGAAGAAGACGCTTGATGGCATTTTGTATTTAAATAATTATTTTGTACTAATATTCTTTATGGAGCAAAAAAGTACTTAGATGAAATCAAAAAACAAATTCATGACATAACTAATGAAGCTTATGCAATTTATCAAGTTCTTATATTTCGATGTTATTGCATGCCCTTGCAGTACTAGATGCGGGGACATGCGTCTCGAACAAATTTTAAAAGAAATAACTAAAATACATTGTATTAGGACTAGACATGGGAAATAATGACCTATGAATGGGGATTAGAGGTCGTGCATGTGTCTTTGAATGATGTTACGTGGTTTGCAAGGAGTGTAGGGATTATATGGTGTAATGTAGTGTAGTCTATAAGAACAATCTCTGCCAAACCTAAAAATGGATAGTACCATATCTTGTTCATAAGAAAAATATTCTTTGTATGTTTCCTTTGTGGTGGCTCAAGCCCTCACACATGATGCATGATAATGAAATGTAACAATTTGACTATTGAATGATAGTGTTATGTGACATGCAAATTTTGAATTGACTTAGCTAGAAAATGAACTTTGACAAGCCCTTATGGCCCAAGCATCATTTGATTGGTAGGATCTTTATAGCTTTCAAGACTCTTATCTCTGCAAGGGATTCTTCTTTGGTAGGATCTTGGCAACTTTCAATATTCTTATCTCTTATATCTTAGTGCATGACTACCGTCGGGGACAATTTGAAAAAAAAAAAATTGCAATTTTTAAAGGTAAAATCCGATGACAAGGCCAATTTTTTTACTGGCGTTAAAGGATGCCTTCGGATTTTGGGTTCAAATGTATTTGTTTTAGAACAATGATTCCTTATGTAGGGCTTATATGGTGCAATGGATTGTAAATTTTAAGAACAATCTCTATGCCAAACCTCAAAATGGATAGTACCATATCTTGTTCATAGGACAAAGATTATTTGTATGTTGCCTATGTGGTGTCTCAATCCCTCACACATGATGCATGAGCATCAAAGATAAATGATATAAAATAAGGTCACCCTCCATTAATTTTAGCCCTTGATTATGTCTTAGGCCATGAGAACCATCCCTAGAGAACCAAACAATCTATAAGATCCATGGTCCATGACATTAGGGTTCATGAGTCGTGCATTGGACCATAAGCCAACATGCAAACCCTATATGGGAAATTTTTGTCATGTAAGTGAGATATGGTGTCCATTTTGAGATTTGTAACATCATGGATGTTTCTTTGGGCCTAGTCCTTGGCCTGCGTAGGGGATATTTAGCTTATAAGTGAGATATGATCACCATATTGAGGATTGGTGCATTGGGGATGGATATTGGTGCCCATGTAATAGTTTAAAGCCAAAAGATAGGGTCTAAGATCATAAAATTTGTCTCTAAAATCCCATGGACATGTGTGGTCCCTTAGGCCATCACACATGCCCTAAATAGGAAATATATGGTTTGTGAGTTCAATATGGTGTCCATTTTAATGTGTTATATTTTGGGTACAAATTTAGTAGTGCTTGCACCTAGCCACACCCATTTTTGTGAGAAAAAGTGCACATGAACACAAGCATGTCAATAGAGATATTTAAACATTGGTGTGGTAAATATGCAAAACAATTGGGAATATACTCATCCAAAACAAAGGAAAATGTCTAATTGACCATGAATGTGCATTTGAGCAAAAAGTGGTTTACAAAGATGAATTGATTATGGTAATACACATGAAATTGTTCTTTCATGGTTATATCTTGTTGTAATGTCCCCAACCACCAATAGGTTGGGCAACGTCACTACTTGGACACTTCACTTAGCTCTGACACCATTTTGTCACACCCCTGCCACCCAGTTCATGCCATGCTACTCATAGAAACAACAATTATCATATGCATATAAATATAAACATAAACAAACAACATATTATGTTCATACATAGATTAATGCAAAAATAATAGTAAAAGAATACATGCAGTACTCACAGGCAAAACCCATAGTATAACAGCATATACAGGCATTACTCATCAATTATAACACATGTACATATACACATCATGTAAATGAACATAAAAGTGGTACTTATCTTTTAATAGGAGACCACCGAATGCATGCAGACCTTCCACGAACCTCTCATCCATAGACCACATTGCTCATCGCACTCAGCAGTGGGTCACCCTCGCGCTGGGACTAAACTCCACCAAGCAAGGGAATTCTGAGCTTGGCAAGGACAACATGGAAGTTTCACAAAACAACGGGAAGGATATTTTATCCCAGGAGCCACTTACGCACACAACCCACAGACCCTCATTCCCCACATGCCTTCTCCACCCCAGAAGGGTACACCTTCACTAATACAATTCCATCGGCTACTACACCTCCCTTACCTTGGGCTTTAGTAACAGGCTAGACCGGAAGTCTTGGAGTATTATAGCTATTACGAGACTCCCTTCCAGGAGAATTCACTTCCCAGCAAACTCTCTCACCTGGGAGAGTTGCTCACGGGCCTAACAACCTGCTTCTTCAATCAACTCTTATGTCAAACAAACACAAGTGATGTCAACAGCATAAACTCACACAGTTTAAGAGGAAGGATTCTCTCCCAGGAGCAACTTACGCCCACTGCTCACAGGCTCTCATTCCCCACATACATGTCCCACCCCAGAAGTATACACCTTCACTGTCACACAGTCCATCGGTTGCTCCACCTCCCTTACCTTGGGCTTCAGCAATAGGCCAGACCAAAATTCTCATATCTTTGTAGCAACTACTGGACTCCCTCTGGGAGAACTCACTTCCTCAACACATTCTCTCACCTGGAGAGAGTTGCTCACATGCCTGACAACCAGCTTCAACTCAATTCCATCATGGTGAGGACAACAGCAACAACAACAAAATTCATCTAACACATGGGTGACGGAAGCAACATAAAATGGGTATGGACACCGAAAATGGAAATATCCAAACGCTAAGACACAGCACGGCTCAAGGGAATACAAAATGCGTCCGACTTTACAGGAGATACATGGGATAACTCAAGTACCACAGCAAGATTCCAAAGGTGCATACTAGATACTGGGGCCAATGATGGAGGCCAAGTGAGTTATACAAAGGATGGAAGAATGGGGAGTGAACCCCCTAACAGGCTAGCTTTCCAGCTATAACTGCATGCGCCTAGGTCGACACATGTCTTCCTGCAGCCGCATGCGTTCCACTTCACACTCGTTCTCTTTCCCAGGAACTTAGGACAACATTGTTCATGTCCACCTTAGCCTTTAGGAAATAAGAATAAAATATTGTTCCCTTAGAGGTAATCCCTCTAGCTTAGCCCTTAGGCCTAGACACTTAGCCCCCTCCCTCACCCTACCTAGTGGAGCTTAGTCCCCCATAACTCTTTCTTCTTAGTCGATCTACACGCAGCGATGTGTAATTTTTATTAATGATTTGCACAATTACATATACAAAACATGTTACTGGCCTTAGCATCCTAGGCTCTATGGCCTAATCATCACATAATCCTCCTAGCTTATTATAACTCGGCTCACCAATCTAACCAAACATGTTTACAATTCATAATTACAACTGGGGTTCTACCTGGGGATATTACAATCCCCTCCCCTTATTTTTGCATTGTCCTCAGTGCAACTTGTTTATTACATATACAATTCAAAATTCTTCAAAAAGCTCCAAGCTTTAGCTATTGGAAGCCAATTATCCACTTGGTGCTCTACTTTCAAGCACCAATTCTGGTGTTCACACTACAGCTGGAATTCATTTGCTCTACTCTATAGAGTTGTTTCAAGAAGAATCCAACTCATTGTACCATTTGAAACACCCTCCTTATGGTAGCTACCATGCCATAAGCATTTCTGAGTTGCATCTTCCTTTTTGAGCTCACTCTTTCAGGCTCAAGTATCCTTTCACTGCTACACAATCCATCAAAGATCCATCTTGCCAAGGATTTCACATGCAAGGAGAGTGCCAACCCACTACCAGAGCTATCTAACCAAGGTTCTCCATTAAAGGGCTTCAGTGTCTCTATCAGTAGTTCTTCTTCCAATTGTTAGCACTGAGATCCACCCTCAGATTGCAGGAGGATAAGCCCAGTACCCATGAGAATGTTTGGTGGATGTTTGATTTATGTGAGTGGAGTTAAATGGGGAAAACTCAATACAGGAATGATTTCAACACAGAACTGGACAAGTAATGCACAGGGAAGTGAGGACCTCATTAACTTTGGTCAGTGATTTGATTTTAAAGGTGAGCAGATGGAAGATTTAGTAAGAGAGGTGAACAAAACTGCTATGGGCATCGGTTTTCAAGCAACTTGGTGAAGAAAAAATCAGGCTCAAGACTGCTCTTGAACTCAAGCTTCAGACACCGAAATATGTCCAAACAACAGAGTCACAATAGCATAATAATAAAACCTACATTATCATGCAACTACAACAACTCGATTGGATCCTCCATGCCTGAGCCTTTCAGCGTAAGAGGGAAAAAGATAACAAGGAAGCCGACTAAAACCGGTCACGGAAATATTGTTATCAAACCTACATTACAATAAAACTACAACCCTTGACTGGATCCTCCATGCTATATAGGTTTCAGGTGTCATGACCGACCAGTCGGCCATACGTCCACACTAATGACTGCCATGTATCCTCTTAAATCGATGGCTGAGATATCCTTCGGGTCTCCGGGCTCTGGGAAAATCAACACTCAAACTTATTTTTCCTCTTGAAGCAAAACATATGGAGTTAAGGATCTCACGATGTGTGGCCTCCATAGAATGACAGCTGAGATCTCTTCATGGCTCCAAACTTCAGGAAAATCAAATCTCAAACCTTGTTTGCCTTCAACACTTTTACCCAAAGCTGGCAATTTGTTGACATGTGGCCCCACCAATGGATGGTCCAGATTCATTTCGAGACTTCGGCAGCTTCGAAACTTCGAGACTTCGTGCCTTCAGCACTTTTGAATGTGAAACATGAAAAAATTTCCCAGAGGATATTTACCGAAGTGAGAGATTGGTTGTCGCATGTCCCCGTTGATGGATGGTCCAGATTCGTTTCAGGCCTTCGGCACTTCAACGGCTTCGGAACTTTCGAGACTTCGGTCTTCAACCCTTCAGAACTTTTCGAAGCTTAACTTCCATGATTATCTGGAGTGTCAAACCTCAAAGTGAGGGATCTGCCTCCACATGTCCTCGACTTTTGATGGCTCAGATTTTATTTCAGGATTGTGGCTTTTCAGGGCTTCCTGAGGCACTATCGCCAAGATCAACGGCTCTGGTTGATTTTGGGATCAATGGTCCACAATTGCTTTGGGACTCCGAGCTTCGGCTCTTCGAGAGTTTTATGCACTTCTCATTTCAAAACTCTCAAATCTCACTTCCCTGAACACTTGGATTAGATGCCACATGTCCCCCTTTAAGATCTACGACTCATACTCTCTTCAGGGCTTTTCTCCTGCGCTATACTTCACACAACTATGAAATTGCAAACACCCGCAAGATGCTAATATGAACCCCACATGGAATTCCCACTGTTGAAATATGAACCTGCCTTTTTGCTTGATTCGAGTCCAGAACAGACTGCTCTGAGTGTTGCGCCTTGAGCCCGTAGCTGCGGCCTATGTAAAAAAAGACTTGAACGACTGGATGGGGGCTCGGGAAAGGATGAGTGATTAAAATAAAAGGATATGGGTGTTCATCATTAGAGAAAAACATAAAGGCTTTAGGCCAAGACCTTTTGAGGTAAGACATCAAGGGAAACCATGTCCTTTAAACAAAAAGTGGCAAACAAAACTAACTTTACCAGTCAAAGGGAAAATTTAAAGGCACGGCCCACGAAAGAGAGAAAGACATGGAAAGGAAGTGAACCTAGGTATTCACAATAGACCCACATGACTCTTGACAACCATATGTTATAACATTTGGATCCATAGGGGATGGCATGCTCCCTGCGAGTTGCCAAGAACACGCAGTTCCAATGCCTTAGCTATTGGGCTATGGAATCTAGCTCAAAACTTTCATTAAAGGAAACAGGGAAATATGTACACTACTCTACTAAAAACAAAAACAAACACATGGGCTCCATAAGGAGCTTATCTATGTACAATCCTAGGCTAACTGACTTTTTACAACATGCTAGGTGAAAGCAAACTTCCACCATAGCCACCCAGACTGTGTGGTAATATGATTCTTTTCTTCACTGCAAACGATCCACAAAAGTTAAAGGAAGTATGAAAACATAAATAAAACATGTCTTGGAACACTGACAATACCCCCAAATGATGATAAGATGAATAATTTTTGCAAGATCCAATGCTTTTGGAGAACACAGCTACGTATATAACCCCACAGGATCACAAAATTTATAATCAGGAAAGCTCAACTGGTAAGAAACTACCTCATGTCCTTCATTGTTGTTCACCCATCGTTTGATTTTCTTAGAGTGTACAGGTGGGTGGAGGATTGATGCAGGTTGGCTAATCCCAGGTGATATCTGCTCATTTACAGGCTCCGGACAAGAGACAAGTTGCACATTTAGCTCCTCCTATTCTCCTTCAGGGTTCTCACAAGGATCGAATTCAAAATCATCATAAACAAGAACCATGGAAAAGCTCTGCTCTTCATCATCTTCACTGGGATATCCATCAAAAGTTGTATGTTCTTGGTCAGTATTCAAAATTACTTCTTCATTATAAGCAGGGCTACCAAAAAAATTTGTTTCAAGGACCGGGATATCCTTTACATTTCCTTCATAAGAGCAGCAAGAAAAATCTGCCTTCAATTCTGAAAAGCTAGGAAAAAATATAGAGAAATCTTCCCTGGCTTTGGTCACTAGCTTATCATCTATCTCAGCTTCGCAATCTGGAGAAATATCTACTGCAGAATACACCTGCTCTTCGACATTGGAATATTCAGAAGAGACGTGTTGATCTTCATGAACACTTAAAACAACAGATACATCTCATATGATGCCAGATATTTCTATGTTATTTCTATCATAGTGAATATCATTCAACACCTCATGATCTTCATGGAAAATGCTTTCTTCCACAATAAATGTTGCATCACAAATATGGTCTTTGTGACAGGCAGAATCTTTATAAAGCAAAGAAAACTTATCACAAAAGTTTTCATGAAGATACTCAACTGAGAAATAATCTTTACAAAACGAATTGAAAGCTGCATGAAAACCTGTCAAAGAGCTAATGCTTGCAATGGGAAGAGATCAACACCAATCATGAGCAATCCCCTATAATGAATGCTTGAAAATATTAATATGAACATCTTCATGCATGATATGAAGTCGATGAATAAATTCATGAAAGTCCAACAATGTTCAACTGGTACTTCCCACTCTTTTCCTCGAAATTTAGGAAGGCTTATTTCCAAGTCAATCCAATCAGGTAGTGGATTAGGGAAACCAACTTTTTTCGAAAAATCACAGAAGGCATACCTCTGAGCTAAAACATTTTCCATTTCAAACCAATTGAGTCGCCATGGTGAAAGATGAGTCGTCAGAATAATTTATCCAGCATTAGTTCACCATCTAAAACTGGATCTCTGAAATATCGTTCTTCCCAGGGAGATTTTCAATATGGGACAGCAGCTAAAAGCCTTCACGAGAAAGCTTTCCTTTCTTGATAATCTTCTCTGGGTCAGCTTTAGGTGTTTCTAGAGGCAGCTATGGAATAGACCTCGTGTGTCTGCCTCTGGGAGCCACAATTGAAACAATGGAGTCATTAGGTGCAAGTTGCAATCTTCAAGTCACCGATATCTGATGCACCTTCATAATCGAAATTTCTTTGTTGTTCTTACCTAGGGAAATGTCTTCGATTCGTTCCCCGACAACGATGCCAAGAATGTTAGCATTGAGAGACACCCTCAGATTGCGGGAGGATAAGCCCAGTACCCATCAGATTTTTTGGTGGATGTTTGTTTTATGTGAGTGGAGGTCAAAGGACAAAACTCAATATATGAATGATGTTTCAACACAGAACTAGACAAGAAATTCACAGGGAAGTGAGGGTGTCATTAACTTTGGTCAGTGATTTGAGTTTAAAGGTGAGCATATGGAAGACTTAGTGAGAAAGGTGGACAAGATTGTTATGGGCATCAAGCTTTCAAGCAACTTGGTGAAGAAAAGCTCAGGCTCAATATTGCTCTTGAACTCAAGCTTCACACACTAAAATATGTCCAAACAACACAGTCACAACAACATAATAATCATACCTACATTATCATGCAATTACAACAACTCGATTGGATTCTCCATGCCCGAGCCTTTCAGCGTAAGAGGGAAAAAGATAACAAGGAAGCTGACTAAAACCGGTCACAAAAATATTGTAATCAAACCTACATTACAATAAAACTACAACCCTCCACTGGAACTTTCATGCCTGAGTGTTTTAGCATAGTTTTTTTATAGAGATGAAAAGAGGTTGAATTCTATTAATGCGAAAGTTTCAAATTTTATACATAACCAAATAACAATTCTGGCATCAAAACATTACAAAATAGGGAGCTCTACTCAACTAGTTGACGACCTTAACAAAATATCAAAACTAACTATTTATACACAGAACAATTTGCCACTATCAAGAGTGTGACCTCTCCACTACAATCAAAGCTTTGTGTCAGCAAGTTCTTCTATCAGACTGAATGTGCATCCCTCTGTTGGATGCAAGCTCTGATCGGCAAGGGTTTCCAGGAAAATCTACTCACAAGGGTACCACAGGCTGACATATCCAAATCCCCCCATGTCTTCCATTAATGGGGTGAGCCGAGGTTTCAACCACCAAACCTACCTTTCATTGACGGATTTTCCTTGGAGATTGAACGAGACCTAATGTTAAGGGGGTGGTCGGGTGCTGCTATTGGATAGGATTCCACATAAACACATGATTGCAGGGCTGCCCAAAGGTGGTTTGGGTTCAGAATGCTTTTGGGCCCGCAATCCACCATCTTTTGCCACATAACACTTTTTCCATACCATGGTTTCCATTGCGGGACCGATTAAGAAAATTATCACCCGATCATGTTGCATCGCCATAATGGACTGTGGCCATAGATCTGATCTCGATCTGCAATCTGGGCGCACCTGCTAGATTTAGCACCATCGCCCAGCATAACCGCCTGCCAACTTTAGAATCCGCCAAACTATTCCCTTGGGGGCGGACGCCACTTTTGATGTTGAACAATAACACCTCCCAAAGGATGATCTGACATGGTGGCCTAATGTAACCATGTTGATGTGTCATGAAAGAGAAGTGACACATGTCACTAAGAAAGAAGTGAATAATATGCCCACGGATGCTTGGATTGAGTGCCACGTGTTGTTGTTGGATAGGTTCCAGGTGTCACGACTGATGAGTGCGCCATAAGTCCACACTGATGATTGCCACGTATCTTCTTAAATCAATGGCTGAGATCTCCTTCGGGTCTCTGGGCTCCGGGAAAATCAACTCTCAAACTTTTTTTTCCTCTCGAAGCAAAACATCTAGAGTTAAGGATTTGACGACGCGTGGCCTCCATAGATCGACAGCTGAGATCCCTTCATGGCTCAGGACTTTGAGAAAATCAAATCTCAAACTTCGTTTGCCTTCAGCGCTTTTACCCAGACCTGGCGATATGTTAACGCATGGCCCCACCAATGGATGGTCCAGATTCACTTCGAGACTTCAACAACTTTCGCACTTCGGGACTTTGGGCCTTCAGCACTTCAGGAATTTGACACTTTTGAATGTGAAACATGAAAAAAATGCCCATAAGAAATTTCCTGAAGCAAGAGATTGACTACCGCATGTCCCCGTTGATGGATGGTCCAGATTCGTTTTGAGCCTTCAGCAATTCAACGGCTTCGAAAATTTCGGGACTTTGAGCTTCGACCCTTTGGAACTTTTCAAAGATTAACTTCCATGATTCTCTGGAGTGTCGAACCCCAAAGTGATGGATCTGCCTCCACGTGTCCTTGGCTTTTGATGGCTCATATTTTATTTCAGGACTGTGGCTTTTTGGGGCTTCCTGAGGCACTGCCGCAAACATCAACGGCTCTGGTTGATTTTGAGATCAACAGTCCACAATTTCTTAAGGAGTCCGGGCTTCGGTTCTTCGGGAGTTTTACGCACTTCTCATTTCAAAACTCCCAAAGCTCATTTCCCCGAACACTTGGATCAAATACCACCTATCCCCCTTTAAGATCTATGGCTCATACTCTCTTGAGGGATTTTCTCATGTGCTATACTTTGCATGACTTTAAGATTTCGAACGCCTACGAGCCGCTAAATTGAACTCCACATGGAATTCCCTCTGTTGAAAGTTGAACCTGCCTTTTTGCTTGATTCAAGTCCAAAATGAACCGCTCTAAGTGATGCTCCTTGAGCCCGCGGCTGCGGCCTATGTCAACCAAGACTTGGACGACTAGATGGGGGCTCGGGAAAGGATGAGTGATTAAAACAAAAGGAGATGAGTGTTCATCTTTAGAGAAAAACATAAAGGCTTTAGGCTGAGATGTTTTCAGGTAAGACATCAAAGGAAACCAGGTCCTTTAAACAAAAAGGGGCAAACAAAACCGAATTTACCATTCAAAGGGAAAGTTTAAAGACATGACCCGCGAAAGAGAGAGAGACAAGGAAAGGACACAGACCTAGGTATTCACAACAGACCCATATGACTCTTGACAACCCTATGTGATAGCACCAACATTCTCACTTTAGCCAATATTGTCTCATCTTGTGGTTTTCCAGAAGCACCAACTGCGTACCATTTTCCTGCAGGCTTCATCTTGCATACTGCCAACAAATTGTCAGTATTTCATGTACATCATAATTCAATTGCAATATGTACAAAACCATATGCATTAAACTTAGAATTGTCTGCACCTAGCAATTCAATCATAATTACCAAACAATTTAATAAAATAGAATGACTCATCATTCTATGCATATGCATGTTCTTAATTAATATATCTAAGTTCATTACTTCTTTTTCTGAACAGTAAATTTTCTGTACTTAGTATTCATGTGACTACTTGACTTGCAACTTTCCTGTTGCAATGTCTAGCAACTCCTGAAATGTCCTCGGCTTCATGAGTTAACAACATTTCAGTTGTGAGTAACTATTATTTCCATGCAATAATATATATGCATGTACTTACTAAACACATTCAACAATTGCATTTAGTACACAATTCTAACACTTACTATGCATGAGTGAAATTCTCAATGCATACTTATTCAGTGCACCTTGCATTGAATTACATAATGCTCTTTATCTCAATCATGTATCTCACCATCCATAAGTTGGAATTCTAGCCAATGTGTTGACACATTCTCCACACACTTCCTATTGTCTTCCCAATTAAGTGGATGCCTTCCTTTTCAACCCGAACATTACACCAAGAATATAATTCTGTGGCGTTCATTAATGTTAGCAAAAACGTTGTAGTCCAAGTTTTATTTAAAGGTAGGAAGATTTTAGTACATGTGTGGCTCATAACCTTTCCATATCCATACCATTCCATATCCAACCATGTCCTGGTCTCATACATGACTAGCTTACTGGCATTCATTCCTATAATAAGTTCTTATCTTTTAGTTATTTGGTTATTACCCCACAACCAAACTAACATGACATTCTCCTATGTCAATGTGTGCATTCAAAGATAAGAAGCTTTGAATTAATACAAGCCTCCAGCCTTTACCACATCCAGTGGTATGCATTCAATAATATAATCATGTGATTTTATAAAACAACTCTCGCTGAGGACATTCTTACCTAAATTCCCTTCAGCAATTATGTAATAAGAGTAAAAAATTCATACCCCCGTGACTGTCATTAATAAATTTTATGCTACCTGAATGTCCGATGGCAGTAGAAGCTTTCATGCTTCTTTTATCAAACTTATAACCAACACTTCAACTTTATGTTGCGTCCTTCCTTATGTAGCAACATCACCAACAACACTTGCAAACATGAAAGCATTCTTTCCTCTGGCTGACCCAACAAGCCATAACATACTTGCTGCCATAGAAATTGTAGCAACTTCATTCTCCCTGTAAAACTTTTCCTTGTTGATCCCATAAGTCTACAATTCTTCTTGGATTACTGGATCTTCTTGTGTTGCCACTGTAATCATTGTACATGATTAGTTTTGACCTGAGCACTTTCTAGCCAAATCACTCTTGGATGATTTTACATTTATAGTCCCAAACTAAGTTGATATTAACCTTCATCTTTCATTAATTTCCTGGATTCAACTATCCCAACTCGTACTTGGATGAATTAAATTCCAAACCAAACTGTTTTATAGACTCTAGATTCTTCAACCTCCAGTTACTCTTCAGCATTGAACTTCTTCAGCCCTTTCCCGATGGAATACTTTAGTACTTTAGGTTTTCTTGTACTCTTATCTTCCCTTTGCCAACTAGCCTCAAACTAGACTTGGCTATGTAATCTCTAGCATATTGTAAGGTTGCACATATGCCTCCTTTGCTTAGCTGCATAGAATTAACTGAAAGTACTTCTTTTACCTTACCATCATAGATTCAGATGATACCTCCAACCTTTTGGGTTGTCACTCATGGCTCTATGTTACTTAAGATGGATTCTTTTCGGGCACCATCTCCTCATCATTCAAAAAAATGCAGAGAACCGTTTTCTTCTTCCTGGTTCCTTATTGATTTCTCTTTAGAAGTCACTTCTCTTTTAAATTATTATTGAATTGATATCTCCATTCTCTTGTGGAAATACCTTCACACCTTTGGAGTGCATCAACAATCCTCTACTATTCTAGCTTTCCTCCCTAGAGTGTTGACATGCATTCCTATTAGTTGGATATCTATCTCATGATTTATTCTTCCATTATCTTAGGATGTTCATGGACTTGATTCCATCCAAGAGTTTTTCCTTATCTACTTTGCATATTTGCCATCACATATTATGTTGATATTAATTTTTAGCATTCCCCTATTACTTGGATCCCTATGATCCAATTCCTTCATGACCCAATTATATTTCCAACCATGTTCTCTGAGTAACCTTGGATAGTTAACACCAACTTCTTTCTTGAAGTAATTTGGTTTATCCCTTCCATGACTGATCATATCAGCACTGGGATTATCTTGATGAATTATTATTTTCTCCTGACTTGACCCATCTGATTTTTCAATTTGACTGGCAAAATCAACTTATGTCATGCCATATTTGATGACCTTCATGCCATGCTTCCATTGCGTACTTTGATAGCAATAATGGAGGTGCTACATTCAATCTGTAGGACTGATCCTTAGTGATGTCACATCTTATCTCCAAACTCTTTCATATTCCATAAAACTTTCTTTATTCCCATGCTTTGCATCTCCATATGAACTTATGGTTCATGCATTATCATATATCGCAAATGGCTTTCTCCACCTAGCATTCACATTTGATGTGAAATATTTTCACCTGGACTGTCTTCCCCAAATAATAATTTCATTTGGGGTTTCCATGCTACTTATAGAACCCAACATCTGATCCAATCACTTCTGAAAAATCTCATATGTAAAATAAAGAATTTTCCCTATCCTTCTTCCTTGTTTCTTCTATCTGAAGACATCTCTAGCACTTTTTTTTGTTTTAATGTAACCATTACATCTGGAATCCTCTTTCCGAGACCTTCCCAATCATGGCTTCCTTGCTCAATTCTGAGACTTGAGCAGAAATCTATGATCCTTTAAAACGTGTGCTTCTTCTCCGATGCACTTCTTGTGCAGCGATCTCTTTTCTTTGAGCTAATGGCTCTTAGATATTTGTTGGACCCTATCATAAAGTTCCCAAGTCTTTAATATTCTTTTGATGTGGGTTCGAACTAGACGAAATCCTCCTGCTTCCTTCCTAACCCCTTTTCCCTTCTTTAACATAGTTTTTGGGCACTAGCCCCTTTCTCTATGGCTATGGCCAAGTGCTAGGTCGATAGGCGCTTATTCGAGACTCTGGGCCTCCGAGCTTCGGAATTTCCTAACCCAAGTCATTGTAACTCCCTGTAGTGTCGAATGGGCGAACTTGCGAAGTGTGGGGAGTGGATGTGCAATCCATTGTTCATCAACAACCAATGACTGAGATGTAATATAACCCACAGCAAGCGGATATGACTATTGTTGTATAGTGGTTAATCCTCACACAAGTCTCATCGGTTGTGATCATCAACGCGAAGATCAACGACTCGTAATCAATTATGCACCCCCTCCCCCTTGCCTTTATGCTTTTAATGGTGGTGGGTCCCTCCATTGCATAACATAGCACAATTCTTCCAAAGAATTTGGTCTCCGTACTGTGGCATCTGGTGCCACGTGTCCCCTAGACCCCAGGGTTTCAATGTTCAAACACTAACATGTCACATTTGGTGATGACATCATTACGTCTCATCACCTCGGTGTTACAAAACTTTTGAAATTTCTTCCTTTCATTCATTTACGAAACATTCTTCTAAAGTGTCAAGTCTCTGGATTTCACAACTTGTGCCATGCGCCACTGTGACCATCAGGGTCCCACCACCCATACTCAAGAGGAGGTCCAGGTGGTGAAACATTAGAAATGGACACGTGGCCCACTCAGATAGGTGACACATGTCGCATTCCAAATGACATTTCAATCTTTGGTGGTTCTGAAACCCACTAACACTTGGCACACATCCCATCGGTCCATGTCATTCTTGATGACATCATCATGCCACGTTACTCTAGAATTTGGGGCTTCAAAAGTTTTTACGCTTGCTTCCTTCCAGTCTCTCGAATTCTGAATTTTCGGATTCTCTTACCCTCCGAGTCCACATAGTACAGTTTTCAACATTCCAAGTGGGAGCACGTGGCAGGCATAGGAAAAATCCATGTCACCTCCAGGTGACGTCATCATGACTCACTACTTTGGCTCTTCGGGGCTTTGGAGCTTCGAGCTTCGGGAGTTCTTGCTTCCGCACACACTAATTATCCAGAACATTGAAATCCCGAACAAGCCAATCTGTTGACATGTGTCCCTCTTGATGGATGGTTTGATTTAACTCTGGACTTCTGAGCTTCGGGGCTTCCGGCCTTCACCATTGCATTTTCCCCATTTAACTTGGCTTGATCCAATGGTAAGACTTCTTCCCAAATCTACAATGTAGATCTCCTTCGGGACTTCGGAGCTTCGGGCTTCAACCCTTCTCTTATTTTTGCACCTAATTTCACCGAAGTCGCGAATTCCAAAGGGCTTCCAGGTTAACCCTCCTGCACTTTCTCCATATCTAATTGTCGTGAAGGATTACCCTTCTCCCGAACAGATCCTACGGCCCCAACACCATGACTGTTGTGATTTCTTTGTCTGTGACCATTTCTTAAACTTATTACGCCTCTGGTGTTCCAAACAAAGTCCAAGTGTTCTTTCAACACCCTTCTAGCACTCTGTACATCAAAATTCTCTGCACTTCTGTTGACGGGCGAAACAGTCCATCCGTCAACTGGGAGAGTGGAACCGGTCCGGGGTTGTCTAAATAACCCAAGTCGTTTGGTATGGACCACCCTAACGAGTTTAACGGCTCCGTTGGCCGCTCTAAGGTCTCGTAAGGAAACCAAAGAGAAAGTGATATGAGCTAAATAATCTAAACTAAGGAAACTAGAAACTAATAAAACAAACTAAAATAAACTAACTAACTAAATAAAAAGAAA
>ML801066.1:171878-188680 GCA_009831015.1 Picea engelmannii
AAAACCTCTTACCACCTACCCCCCCTCTGATATACCACTTACCTCCTCCGCTTACCATTCCCGCCTCTTGCTGACATCTGTCTCCCACTTTGTCTCTCACCTCCGCCCATCACATCCTCCCTCCCACTCCCCATCTCGTTACTCTACACCTGTCCTCCACTCACCGCTAGGGCATAGCCCCTTGTCACTCCCACCTATCATCTCTCGTCAAGTGTCTTGTTGCTCACGTCCTCCTTGGCAGATCGTCCCATCCCGTCTACTGTCGCAGCCTCACATCTGCCCCCACATCATCGCCCCATGCCACTCCACCTCTGACTTGTCCCAGCGCAGTGCACACACCTTCTGTCACCCGCACTTTCCATGTTACCCTCCACCTATCTCGCCTAACTACATGGGCGCTCCTCTTCTCACCTTCATGACGTTGGCATCATCGTCCCTGCCAAGAGTCTCATCCACGTTCGTTGACTGGGTCCTCTTGTAGCAGTCCAATGAAGCAACAACAGCCGAGGGAAGGTCACCATGTTTTCCAGGAGCAGATTTGACTTGGGCCTCTCCGATCCCGAGGTAGAAGTTAGTGCAAATAAGGAAGGTGGGTGAGACGTCGTCTCCTCCCTTAAATAGAAGGCCAGAGAGGGACAAAGCGCAGGTGTAGGCTGTTAGTCTAGACTAACAGAGATCGCATCTGATAAGAAGACTGCATGGGCAGTCTGACCAATGTCTGCATGTGCAGCCTGCCAAAGAAGCTCGTCAATGTAAATCCTTGAATGCATGACATGATCGTATTTCAGACAATGGAGCCAGTTCTAAGTATATGTAGGTAGTTTTGTTGTTTTGTTAGTATCGATGGTAGAGCGAAGCTCCCAATTGTAAAGTTTTAGCGAGGCCTCTGGTTCTTCGGTTATAGATTGATATTTGAGACTTATTGTTTAATGGCATCCAACCTCTTCCTTACTCTTTTTCTGACTCTTAAAGCCCGGGCATGGATGATCCAGTCAAGTGTTGTAATAACTATATAATGTAGGTTTGATTATATCGGTTTTTGCAGCGTTTTAAGTTTCTTGAAGTTTTTCAGATCTGAGAGGATCTCATATCTGAGACTTTTCCTCCAAAGACTGTTGGAAGACCGGATTTCCAGAGCAGACTTTCATTCCTCTCTTGTTTTTCCTCCACTTACTCGCCACTATACAAACTTATTAGCCTAAGTTAGATCAAGACCTCACCTAGCTCTGTATTTCCAACACAGTTTTTTGAGTTAAAACAATATTGTTTTGAGTTTACTCCCATTTGTTCACCCTTTATAAACAATCAGTGACATATAAATTGATGGGTATCGGGCTTACTCTTGCTGCAATCGAGGAGTGACTCCTGGTGCTAACATTTCTAGCGATGTTGCCCGGGACGAAGTTGAAGATTTTCCCCGGGCTTAAACGACATTGAGCCTCTGATTTTGAAGGTGCATCAGGCATCAGAGCCCTCCAAGATTGTTATTGTGCACCTAACGACTCCATTGTGACAACTCCACTGGGGAACCTACTGTTTCAGTTGTGGCTTCCAGAGGCAAGCATACAAGGTCTACCCCTCAGTTGCCCTTGACAGCACCTGAAGCATATCTAGAGAAGCTTATCAGAAAGGAAAAGGTCCTCAGAGAAGGAGCTTCTACTATTGAATCAGGTATTTCTCATAGTTCTCATTACTCTCTGTTAGAGACCCTCATATATGCTTCTCAATTTCCTATCAGACCTCTTGTTGGAGTTTCTCATTTTTTAAATTTTGGGAGTGTTCCTGTTAAGTTTTCTCCTCCTGGTCTTGGATTAGAGGGAGAGAGCTTTGTCACTCCTATCTCTCTTGACGTTGCAGCCTAGTCTGGACCCGGGAATTCAGAAGATTTTTCCACCCCAGGCTTTACCATCACTTCTTCTATTACTGTTTCTATTGTTGTGCCAACACCAACCTCTATTTCCTTAAGCCCTGTAGCCTTTTCTTCAAATCCTCTGTTGATCCCTTTTCCTCTTGCAAGTTCATTTCCAATCTCCCTAGGCTGAACCCCTTCTCCCCCTAGTTCTCCTCCACCTAATATCCCTATGGCAGGTGCTCATCCCCCTGTAAACAGAATGGATTCCATAGTGGCTGCAAGGTATGCCCCTTTGATCTTACCTCAGCCTGTGAATCCTCTCCCTGCTGGAGATTAATTGAAATATATGCCCAAATTCACTAGAGAGGAGGACATAACTGCTTAAGAGAACCTTGTTGCCTTCTACAATTCTGCAGACAACCTGAACATTGAAAATGAAGATGTCTGGATGAAAGTCTTCATCCACAGTCTTGATGGTGAGGTGAGGAAATGGTTTAGGGGACTGATCCCTGGATCTATTGTTGGGAAATAAGCTCTAGATAATGCCTTCTTGAGACAGTGGGGAGATAAAAAGGATTTCATGTATTATATGACAGAGTTTGGGTCCCTGAAGAGAAAGGAAGGAGAGTTTGTCTCTGACTTCTCCAAGAGATTCGATAAGATGTACAATAAGATCCATGCTAAAATAAAACCCTTAGAAGCCTCTGCCAAAATCACTTATGCTTGTGCCTTTGACCCCGATTTTTGCCTCCTACTCAGAGAAAGAAGAGCTACTTCCTTGGCTAACATGCAAGATGCAACCTTGGAAGTAGAATCCAATGTGTTGGTAGTTAATAGGCTCGGAAACAAATCTGACAAAGACAAGGGAAGAGGGAGATATGAGGCCTCGACCTCTGTTTCTTCTATAGCTCACCCTCAAGTAGATGAATTGACCAAGATGGTAAATTCTTTGTCTACAGAGACGAAGAAAATTAAACTAGAGGGGAAGCAGACATATAGAAATCCCCAAAACATTGATAACAGAGGAAACTTCAGAAAGCTTAACAACAATGCTCCTCAGATCATGCTAAGGGAGCAAAGAGACAAAGATAGAAGCGATCAGAAAATATAGACTCCTCTCCAAAACAACCTTGTTATTGATGAGGAGAGAGGACAAGAAGAGCTTGACCCTAAAATTCACTGTATTTGAGATACCTCCCCTTTTCCCCATTTGACTCAATCCGCCTATGAGGAGTCCCTCATGAACAGTCAAATAATTGAGTTGAGTAAGGGGAAAGGGGTCAGTAGCAGTCCCAATAAATATAACCTCCGGTCAAAGAAGAAAGAAATGTAGTTTGACATCCATGATCAGCCTCTCATAGCAAAAAGGCCTGCTAAGCCTACAACAATCACTACCAAGGAAAAGAAAACTCAGAATCCCTCGCCAATAGCCAAAGACATTGTCCCAGAGGTGAGAGAAATTCTAAAGCCTCCTTCCTCCTTTAACTTTGAGCATGAAATTCAAAAAATCAGAATTCATGTGCCCATTTCAAAGCTAGTCAAACATGAATATTTCAAAAGGTCCTCGTCTAAGTTGTTGCAGTCTGAGCCATCCTACCATTCCACACACTCAGTGAATCTCCAAGACAAAAAGCCAGCAGTCATCTTAGGTCCTATGGTAAAAGATAGAGATGACTCATCCCCTCCCTTCTACACATCACTGAACATACATGATAAGGTGTTGCATCATTGTTTGATGGATTCAAGGGCTTCCCATAATCTCATGCCCAAAACTGTCATGGAAGAACTCGAGCTGGAAGTCACAAAAGATTATCATGATTTGTACTCTTTCAATTCAAGGAGGGTGCAATGTCTTGGAGTCATCAAAGATCTAGTGGTAACCCTGTTTCAGTTGCCCATGAAAAGTGTGGTCATGGATATTGTGGTGGTTGATGTTCCTCCCAAGTTTGGCATGGTATTGTCAGGATCTTGGATAAAAAGGCTTGGGGGAACGTTGTAGATGGACCTCGCATATGATACCATTCCATTCTTTGGAGGGAAACACTGAAGACTGTACATAGAAGCTCAATTGGCCTACATTGTTAGTAATGAAGCAGACCCCACCAATCATCCCATCTTTACCCTTGATATTGATTTGGCATCCAATGTGTTGCATCTCGCCAACACCCTTGAGGCTCCTCTTCAAATCAGAAAGCAGCCAATTACCCCCCACAAAGATTCTTCCCCACTTACTTATGTATGGAAAATTTTCTTTGATGGGGCTTCTTCGAGAGAAGCTGCTAGTATTGGATTAGTTTTGGTTTCCTCATATTCAGGAAACTATATCTCTGTCATACAAGTTAGAGTTTGAAGCTACCAATAATGTGGCAAAGTACAAGGCTCTTGTTTTGGGCTTAAGGGCTGCAAAAGACATGGGGATTAAAGAAATATCTGTGTTTGGTGATGTTGAGTTGATTATTCAGCAGATCAGAAATATCTATCAAGCCAAACACCCTCAACTTAGGAGTTACAGAAATGAAGTATGGGACCTCATTGACAGTTTTTTCCTGGCTTTCAATATATCATTTATTCCAAGAGGAGAAAACATTATGGCTAATTCCCTAGCTATTTCAGCGAGCAATTTCAGAGTCCCTCTGCCACCCAAGCTCAGGTACAATACAGAAGTGAAATACAGGCCCTCCATACCTGACAATGTCAAACATTGGAAGGTTTTTTAGGATGACCTTGAAATCAAGAGATTCCTAGAGATTGTTGAGGAATTTTCTGCATTGCACATTGATCAAGACCCTGCTTCTAAATTCGTTCCCTATGCTGATGATTTTCTGAACAAGATTGTTGATCATGATATTGTTTAGCTGCCTAGCAATCACATCCCCAAAGGACTAGTTTGTTTGGAAAGGCTTTTTGATAGAAATGATGTGGTAGTAAAGGGAAAAATCTTAAAGGATGATGTTGATGTGGTTGAGTGCAATATTGGCATAGAGAAGAAGCCAAAGATTGACAAGTTGTCTAATAGCTTGTCAGAGGAGCAGAGGGACGAGTATACTGAGCTATTAAAAGAATTTTTTGATGTATTTGCTTGGACCTATGAAGACCTCAAAACATATGACATCAGTGTTATAAAGCACAAGATCCCATTGAAGGAAGAATCCAAACCATTTAGGCAGAAGTTGAGACATATAAATCCTATGTTACTACCTATCATGGAGAAGGAGGTAAGGAAGTTGTTAGATGCCCAAATCATTATCCCCTTGAGATATTCAGAATGGATACCAACCTAGTCCCGGTGAGAAAGAAAAGTGGAGAAATCAGGCTCTGTGTCGATTTCATAAATCTGAATAGGAGCTCAAAGAAGGACAATTACCCGTTGCCAAAGATGGAACATATATTACAAAGGGTAACTGGTGCATCAAGGATATCCATGATTGATGGATTTTTGGGCTACAATCAGATATTAGTCCTGCCTAAGGACAGAGAAAAAACAGCCTTCACCATTGTTGACCCTTGGGTATGGAAGAAAGCGAAGATCAAGGAAGAAAAGGGAGAATGTGAACTGCGTAGAAGATATAGTGACCATTATTGGGTCGAAGTGAACAAAAGAGCAGAAAAGATGGAGGAAAGCCCGAGAAAGAAAGTCGTTGGATGAGGAGATCGGGGATGAAAGATAAGCAAGGAAGAAGGATCGTGGACAACTCAACAAGTGGAAAAATCCACCGTTGGATGCTTTGGTGCACTGCGCAAGAAGAAAGGAAAGATAGGCTGGCAAAGCCCTGAAAATATGGGTCAAGTTGACCTAGGGTTTTGGTATCTAGGGTTTTGGACACCTAGGTTTTGGCCGAAGGCTCTCGGTGAGCTATTGTAATGTATAAATAAAGGTCATGAGGGCCTAGTTTGGGTTGGTATGATATTTCTATTGATCTAGTTGTATTGTTGATGTGAGTGAGTATTGTATCGAGAGAGAGAAGTGTTGAGAGTGAGAGCCTTATGGTATTGTAAGATCTTCAGCTGGGTGCGTAGGGAGGGGAGAGAAAGAGAGGAGAAGAGAAGATATCTGCTAACTAAGAGCGCAGACAAGAACTGTATGCTTTACCTTAATATATTATAGCACAATTATGTGGACGTAGACCTAGAGAGAGGGTGAACCACATACATCTTGTGTTGTGTGCGACTGGTATTTTATCTCTATCACTGATATACTGTGATTGCATTACTGCTTTAGATCTGATAAGTAGGTGTGCAGAATAGATCCAAGATGATAAGTGATATATGGACATTGTGTTGTTCTTGTGTTAGATCCACTTGACATTTCCTTTGGTTGCAAACATCTTTGTCCTACAACCCCCTCATAACTGCTTCGGGCAAGACTGCATCTGCTTTGTAGTTGTTGCTGAAAGGGCCAGTAGTTAGGGCTTGTTGGTGCACTCTTGGAGTTGAACCCTGGGTCTGCCCCTGTGCCAACAAATGGTTCTGTTGCCGAGACTGGAATCTTCTTGAGGGAATGTCAAGGTGGTTTCCATCGAAGACAAATATTCAATAGTGGATAGAAGATCAAGAGAATGACTTCGTTGAAACCCAGAACAAGAACACCAATCTTAGTTTAGAGGACTAGTTGGAGAAATATATCTTTACTGATATACACGAGATCTTCTTTTGGAGGAATCCATCAGGAGCTATATGAGTGGCTAGCTAGATTAGCAAACACCCAGTTTGAGATCTGAACTAGACCTCTTGTGGTTTGGATGTCAGAGCTAATCAAGAAGGTCAAGAGAGTTGATAACGATGTATCATGAGCAGTAGATCACTGTTTTGATAGTACCATTGGAGGGTACATCACAAAGTTTGTTGTTGATAGAGTATAATTGTATATCCAAGCTGAGAGATATTTTTTCAAGGGACCTCAAGGGAAATTTTTGCATTTTATGAAGCTGAGAATCAAGATGCTATTCCATGAGAAGAACATCTTGAAGATACAATAGATTGGTCGGATCAAGAAAGGATAATGTTCAAAAATTCGGACAGCGATAATGACACAGAAGCTGGACATACGCGCAGTGGGAGAGTGTTCTGAGAAGTCCACCTTGCAAACATGTTTAAGAAGAACTATGGGGAGGAAGGTTTCTATAGTGGTGAAGAAGTAGAACTAACAGACGAAGAAAATTCAGAACCCGCTAGGGCAGAGGAAGGAAAAGCTATAGAGCTTCACCAACCTCATAAACTGTGAAGACCATCGAAGTAAGTATTGTTTTTCCTCATGTTGATTTAGCAGTATTAAGCAACCAGAGTAATCCCAGACACTAGAGCATCCAAAGCACTATCAATAGTAGTCCACCACATATTCAGTAAGGAACCCTGGGAAGATCCATGGCAGATGAGATGAGACTCCCTATCTTAAGGGGAGATGGATCTGAAGATCTTGATCAGCACTGGTTCCTATGTGAAGCCATATGGAACATTAAGAATGTCACAGATGAAGCTATCAAAAGAACTCAGTTCAGTACAACTCTTAAACATCGCGCACTGAGTTGGTACATGAAACTTGTCCAAGGACTTGCACAACCTAAGCCATTGAATCATATCAAGAACACGTTAATTGCAGAATTCAAGAAACCTAAGTCAGAATCCCAATGTATCACAGAGTTGAAAGAGATCAAGCAGAAGGTGGCTGAACCTGTTTGGGAGTTCGATCAAAGATTGAAGACCTTAATAGGCCAATTGACTTTTCAGATCCCAGACAAACAGAACAAGGAATGGTTCATTGTTGCCCTTCTACCACACATCAGAGTTCCCCTGATGCAACTGAAGATTGCTTTGCAGGTTGAGGCATTGGAGTTCGCCATGAAGCTAGAATCAACCCCTATGGGAGAATCCAACTCAAGTATGAGCCAGATCTTGAGTCAACTAACTAGTTTGTCTCTGCAGGTCGAAGATATGAAGTAAGATAAGAGAAAAGATAAAAGAGAAGACATATGGTGTGTCAGATGCAGATTAGCAGGCCATGACAAGGAACATTGTCCCCTATTCAATGAATACTTGGCTTCTGGAGCTCCGAGCCCTTTGAAGCAAGTCACTTTACCTTGGTGCGAGGTATGTAGAAACAGACATCGCCCTGGTGAGTGCTACTACATGCAAAAGTATGTTCAAACACCTACAAATTTGTACTACACATTCCGTAAGTCCGTAGGAAATGATGATAGGGATTGTAGGGCTTACGATCTCATGCATGAAAGGTCGAGAGGCATATATAAGATTCAAGGCGAAGTACAACAAGAAGGAAACACTACGCAACATAGCTCTCCTAGGAGAGGAAACTTCAATCCTCGCGGTGGATTCAAAGGAAGAGGACGAGGAGGAGGAATGGGTCGAGGTCGAGGACAGATCATCTGTTATAACTGTGCACAACCAGGACACCTTGCAAGGGATTGTCATAACCCTTGTACCACTTGTAGCTATTGCAACTCGTTTGACCATGTTATTGAAGATTGTCCTGTGCTGCTAGCTAAGCTTCAAGAAATACAAGGACCTCAGCAGAACCCGCAAGTGAAACTGATCTATGTTGAACCTCGCGGAGAAGACCCTAGAGTCATTGTTATAACCAAAGGAGGCACTGTTATAGGAGAAGACAGACTGACCCACGGGAAGACTACAGAAGATTCAGGAATCAGGAAAGCTACAGAGAAGACCCAAACTTTTGATGCAAAGAAAGAAATACAAATATTTGAGGAAGCAAGAACAAATTTCAGAGGAGACCAAGGTTCTTCATCGAAGACAAAACCATAAGTGAGAGAGTATGGAATGCCTCACGCATTTGATCAGTCTGCTTCGCCAAGAGAAGGAAAAGAGCTAAGCAAGCTCATGGACTTTTTACATACTTGTATTAAGTTGATTCAAGATGAAAGCGATGTACAAGAATTACAAAATTTAATCAGAACATATGAGCTAGGAAAGATAGACCCCTTACTGAATACGGTAGAACACCAAATTGGTAAGAAGAGAAGGAAAAATAAGGAATTACATTTGAATGCTCAAATAGGAGAGTATGAGATAGACTATATAGTCCTCGACTTAGGGTCGGAGGTCAATGTCATGACGAAGCAAACCTGGGCACTAATGGGAAAATCGAAGTTGATCTATTCCCCTATCAGGCTTAAGATGGCTAATCAGCAAGTTGTCAGCCCATTTGGACAATTGGAGCATGTCCCTGTGGACATTGATGGAGTAAGAAAATTTGCAGATTTTGAGGTAATTGAAATAGTTAATGATAGTTGTCCTTACCCCACGCTGTTAGGAATTGATTGGGCCTTCAATAACTCTACTGTTGTTGACTTAAAGAAAAAATGTATGACTTTTGAAAGAGATGGCCTTAGGGTCATCGCACCTTTAGATCCAGATGAAGGTCAGCGGTACACATAACCTATAAAAGAAGAAGACCATGCATATGCACTAGAAAATATATATAAGCTAACATATAGATAGCAGGATTACATTAATCCCACAGCCGATGGAAACTTACGCTGGCGAAGTGATAGCGCATGTTCATCAGACTCAGAAGAAGCACTAGAGAATTGGTAGAATAAGATGTATGAATTATCTACAAGAAGATGTGCTAGATTAACCAAAGAAGTTCATTGGATCGGCACAACAGTAAGTAACTTACCTACCTTTGATGGTCTAAATCATTTAGAAACCTTCTTGTTGGACTTTGAAAAAATTGTACCAATACAACAGAGATTATTGCCAATGTATGAGGTCTTGAAAGACACATCAGCAAGACGATTGGGGGCACACAAAAGTAACATTACAGATTGGATACAATATCGCACCTTGATGACAACACGGTTCTCGGCACAAGTAGAAGGCTGCGAAGTTTGCTAAATAGGTTGAAGTTGTGCAAAGAACCATATGCGAAGATGTGAGGAAGATTGGAGTCACATCCCTCAAGAGTAGTGGGTACACAAATTCATCAACACGCTGGACATGACACATATCAACTGGTACCTTCGAGCAGAACTGCGCCTCATCACTACAGATTGGAAAGGTATGACTCAGAATTTTGTAACTACCTTCTTATTTGAAAGTCAATATCCCTCAGTAGATCAAGCATTACAGATTGTGAGACAGAAAATATTCAAGGAGGCATCTAGCCCTCCTTTGGAACAAGAAGAGGATGAATGGACTGCTCCTCGCCAGAAATTGCAGGGCTGCTACAACATCAATGCTGATGAAGACGATGATCAAAGGAAGGTGAACATCGTAAAAACATAGGACCAGAGAGATGTGGGAGGACCAGGAGTTGAGTTTCCATTCATTGGGCAGCCAATCAAGATTTAGAAATTCAATATTGGAACAGAGCAGACACCAAATTTTGCAAACATTGGAGATTATTGGGATGCTACTACCATTGATAAAATTACAGAGTTATTGCATGAATATCAAGACTTGTTTCCAACCAAGTTCACTGATATGAAGGGCATTAAAGGGCCTATGGGAGAGATGAGGATCCCTTTGAAGCCACATGATAGACCAGTCAAACAAAGACCTTACAGACTAAACCCTAAATATAAGGAGAAAGTGAAAATTGAGCTTGACAAAATGCTAGAAGTAGGGATTATAGAACCTGCCAAAGAATCAGAGTGGATAAGCCCTATGGTGGTGCAAGACAAGAAAAAAGGAGAAATCAGGATATGCGTAGATCTCGGGAAGCTGAATGATGCTTTTTTGCATGACCCCTTCCCTACACCATTCACTGACGAAGTGTTAGATAATGTGGGAGGCCAGGAAGTATATTCTTTTACAGATGGATTTTCAGAATACCCTCAGATCTGAATTGCCAAGGAAGATCACCATAAGACCACATTTGCAACAGAATGGGGATCCTACCAATATACAATGATGCCATTCAGATTGAAGAATGCATCAACCATCTTTTCCAGGGTGGTGGTCGAAGCGTTCAAGGAATTTTTGGATAAATTTCTAGAAGCATATTTTAATGACTATATTGTATTTGGCTTATTGAAAAATCATATTGAATGTCTAAGGCTAATGTTGGATAAATGCAGGCAATGTCAAATTGCTTTGAACCTAAAGAAATGTATTTTCTTTTCACCATTTGGAGTGTTGTTAGGTCATATTTTATGCAAGCAAGGATTGTTGGTAGGTTCATCCAAGATTGCCATTATAGTTGATCTACCCCCTCCTACATCAGTGAAACAGTTGCGCACTGTGCTGGGATACACAGGATATTACAAAAAGTTCATTAAGGGCTATGCTCATATTACAACACCCATGGAGAAGTTGTTGAAGAAGGATTGTCAGTTTAGTTGGACAGAGGAATGTCGACAAAGCTTCGACACACTGAAACAGAAAATGGTTACTGCGCCCATTCTAGTTTTCCCAGATTGGACCAAGGAGTTTCATGTGCATGTTGATGCGTATTCCATTGTTTTAGGAGTTGTGATAGCATAGTTGGGAGAAGGATATATTGACCACCCACTAACCTTTTCTATCAGGAAGCTATCCACTGTTGAGATTAATTACACCACCACTGAGCGAGAAGGGTTAGCCATGGTGTATGAATTGCAGAAATTTCGCGACTACTTGTTGGGTGGACACTTTAAAATGTTTACTGATCACTCCACGCTCAAATACCTAGTCAAAAACCAAGTGTTGGGGGGGGTGAATATGCAGATGGCTTTTGTTGTTTCAAGAATATGATTTTGAGATCATAGTAAAGCCAGCGAGAATGAACAAAGGTCCTCATCACTTGTCGAGGTTGGAACATGAAGAAGAGCCGACTAGTTTGGAGGATACACTACCAGATGCACAATTATTGGCCATTAGAAAGATCGATGACCACTTCATAGAGATAGTCTAGTTCCTATCAACAGGAATGGCACCTAGTGAGTACACAATTCCTCGGAAGAAACAACTAGTAGTGCGCGCTGCAGATTTCTCACTTATAACTAGACATCTATACAAGATGGGACCTGATGAGATACTGAGAAGGTGTGTTATGGAGGCAAAACGACCATTGATCCTTGAAGAAGCTCATGAAGGCATCGCAGAAGGAAATTATGCAGGAAAAACAACTGCGCAAAAGGTTCTTAGAACTGGCCTTTGGTGGCCTACCTTACATAGAGATGCTAAAGACTATTCCAGAGCCTACGATGTATGCCAAAGAGTTGGGAAACCATCCAGAAGAGATGAAATGCCATTAGCACCGTAGCTAACCCTACAAGCATTTGAGAAATGGGCCATTGACTTTTTTGGACCTATAAATCCACCAGGAAAGCATACAAGAGCAAGGTACATAATTACAACAATAGAATACCTGACTAGATGGGCCGAAGCAAGAGAAGTCAAGGACTGTAGTGCAACTACAGTTGCGCGCTTCATATTTGATGACACCATAACCAGGTTTGGATGCCCAAAGATCCTTATGAGTGATTAAGGAACACATTTCATCAATAAGATAGTTGAACCCTTGACTGAAGAATTTGCAGTCCACCATCAGAAGAGCACACCGTACCATCCACAAGCAAATGGGACAGTTGAAGCATTCAACAAGATCTTGGAGACAACACTAACCAAGATTTGATGTGTGAACAGGGATGATTGGGATTTAAGAGTACCAACAGTATTATGGGCCTATAGAACCACTTGCAAGAAGTTGATAATGTAAACCCCCTTCAAGTTGGTATATGGTCTTGAAGTTGTTGTTCCAATGGAATATCTGATACCAAGCCTAAGAATTGTTTCCTTTACAGGTATGGATGACCCTAGCACTGTTCAAGAGAGGCTTGCACAGTTGGTTGAAATGGAAGAAGACATATTCATTGCAAGATTCCATCAGCAAGTTCAGAAGGAAAGAGAGAATGCCTATCATGATAGGCACATTAAGAAGAAGGCATTCAAGCAAGGTGATCTAGTACTAGTATATGACAGCAAGTTCATAAAACATCTTGGGAAATTCATAACTCATTGGCTAGGGCCATACGAGATCACTTGTGTTACGGAAGGAGGAGCTGTGCAATTGAAAACGTTGAATGGAGAATGGAAGGAAGGTTTGGTGAATCGGAGTCGGTCGAAGTTATACTATGACAACCAGTTGCCTCGCATCTCTCAGTGAAAGCATGAAGAAAAAGGTCCAAGTACCAGCTGCAGTTGAAACTAGGTACCAAACACAGAAAAGACAGTCTGCACAAGAGAAAAAGAGGAGGCATCGAGCAGAAAATAGAGGATGCACTGTGCAGTCAGAAATCTAAGTAAAACAGGAAGCTCAGATCTGAAGTGCCTGAGGACGAGTCACAGGTGAGTTTGGGGGCCTGTTGGCCCTTAGGTATGGAATCAAGCGAAGATCAAGGGAGAAAAGGGAGAATGCAAACTATGTGGAAGATACAGTGACTATTATTGGGTCGAAGTGAACAAAAGAGCAGAAAAGATGGAGCGAAGCTTGAGAAAGAAAGTCGTTGGATGAGGAGATCAGGGATGATAGATAAGCAAGGAAGAAGGATCGTGGACAACTCGGCAAGTGGAAAAAGCCATTGTTGGATGCTTTGGAGCACCGCATGACAAGAAAAGAAAGATGGGCTAGCGAAGCCTTGAAAATATGGGTCAAGTTGACCTAGGGTTTTGGTATCTAGGGTTTTGGACACCTAGGTTTCGGCCTAAGGTTGTCAGTGAGCTATTGTAATGTATAAATAAAGGTCATGAGGGCCTAGTTTGGGTTGGTACGATATTGCTATTGATCTATTTGTATTGTTGATGTGAGTGAGTATTGTATCGAGAGAGACAAGTGATGAGAGTGAGAGCCTTCTGGTATTGAAAGATCTTCAGCTGCGTGCGAAGATCAACCCTCCAGCTGGGTGGGAAGGGAGGGGAGAGAAACAAAGGAGAAGAGAAGAGATCTGCTAGCTAAGAGCGCAGACAAGAAATGTATGCTTTACCTTCATATATTATAGCATTGTTATGTGGACGTAGCCCTAGAGAGAGGGTGAACCACATACATCTTGTGTTGTGTGTGACTGGTATTTTATCTCTATCATTGATATACTGTGATTGCATTACTGGTTTAGATATGATAAGTAGATGTGCAGAATAGATCCAAGATGATAAGTGATATATGGACATTGTGTTGTTCTTGTGTTAGATCCACTTGACATTTCTTTTGGTTGTAGACATCTATGTCCTGCAACCCCCTCATAACTGCTTTGAGTGAGACTGCATCTGCTTCACAAGTGTTTCTGAAAGGGCTAGTAGTTAGGGCTTGTTGGTGCGTTCTTGGAGCTGAACCCTAGGTCTGACCCTGTGCCAACAACCACTCCTTGGGGCACATTCATGTATGCCAAAATGCCTTTTGGATTGATGAACACAGGAGCAACATTCCAGCGAGCCATGGACACAGCCTTCATTGGAGAAAAAGATAAATTTGTGGTCATCTATCTGGATGACATAACAGTCTTCTCTAGATCTGATAAAGAGCACTTCTCTCATCTGAGAAAGGTCTTCTTAAAATGCATAAGGTTTGATCTCTCTTTAAATCCCAAGAAATCATTGTTTTCCATGAAGGAAGGGAAATTACTAGGGCACGTAGTATCAGCCGAGGGAGTCAAAATCGACCCCAGCAGGGTGGAGGCGATCCAAACCTTATCATTCCCAAGGTCCAGGAGAGAGGTCCAGTCTTTCCTGGGCAATATTAACTTTCTAAGGAGGTTTGTTTCAAATTTTGTTGAATTGGCAAAGCATATCACAGCCATGCTCATGAAGGGGAATGAAATAAAATGGACTGTTGAACCCAGGGAATCCTTCAGCTAGATTAAGAAAGCATTGACTAAAGCACTTGTTCTTATCAGTCCTAATTACTCTAAAAAATTTCTAATTTTCTCTTTTGCTTCATTTGATACAGTGGCAGTTGTTTTACTAAAGAAGAATGCTGAGGGATTGGAGCAGTCTATCTCCTTCTTTAGCAAGGCATTGAGGGATGCATAGATAAGATATGACATCATGGAGAAACAAGCCTATGAATTGGTGAAATCCCTCAAGGATTTTAGGATCTATGTCCTTCATTCAAGGATTATTGCATATGTCCCTTCAGCTGTTGTGAAGGACATTCTCATTCAGCTAGACATAGATTGGAAGAGGAGCAAATGGATTTCCAAAATCCTTGAGTTTGATATGGAAATGAAGACCACCAAGATAGTTAAAGGTCAAGTTTTAGCCAAGTTGTTGGTTGAATCTAATTGCAAATACTTGGGGGTTAACTTCGCCAATGCTTGCTCAGAAAATTAGCAGGCAGAGTTGTCTAACAAAAGCTCTCAGGATAGCTTACCACTAGCAGAATGCACCTGGTATGGAGACATATTATATTTTCTACAAAAATTAAAGCCCCCTGATGGAATGGGGAGGAGCAAGGCAAGAGATTTAAAGTTGAAAGCAATCAAATATTTCCTTATTGACAAGGTCTTATATTGGAAAGACCCTCTAGGAGTGCTTCTGAGATGTCTAGATCCACAGGAGGCCCAAAGAATTATGTTTGGTTTTCATAGCAGCCTATGTGGGGGGCATCATTTATGGAAGACCACAACCTACAAAATTCTCAGGGTTGGGTACTATCAGCCCACTTTATTCACTGATGTCAGTAGAGAGATCAGAGCCTGCATCAAATGTCAAAAATTCTCAGGAAAGTAGCAGCTCAAATCCTTGCCACTAAAACCTATAGTAGCTTCATCACCTTTTCTGCAATGGGGATTAGACTTCATTGGGGATATTCATCCTACTTCAAGTGTTCAACACAGATGGATCTTAACTGCAACATTTTATTTCACCAAATGGATAGAAGCCATCCCCACCAGGAGTGCTTCACACAAGGTAATCATCAATTTCCTGGAGGATATCATAGCAAGGTTTGGTTGTCCTAGCAGAATTATCACTAATAATGCTACATCTTTCAAGTCTGAGCCTTTGATCAAGTTCTATGAGCAATTTGAGATTTCATTATTTCACTCCACTCCTTATTATCCCCAAGGCAATGGACTGGCAGAGTCATCTAACAAAAGTTTGATCAAGCTTATTAAAAGGTTGTTAGAAGACAATAAAAAGGCATGGGATTCAAGCTCAAATTCACTCTATGGGTCAATCAAGTGACAACAAAAAGATCCATAGGTATCTCCCCTTTCCAACTTGTTTATGGGACATAAGTTGTTTTTCCCTCTCACCTAGCTCTACCTGTAGCAAAATTCTTTCAGGATTATCAAGGAGAGCCTGATAATATGATCAAAAGAATTCATCAACTAGTGGAAGTCCAGCAGACTAGAGATCAGGTGTTGGACAAAGCTCATGACCGTCAGCAAAGGATCAAGCAAACCTTTGACAGAAAGGCAAGAAAAGAAGATTTCCAGCTGGGAGCTCTAGTGCTTAAATGGGACGCACCCAGGCAGGATAAAGGAAAGCACAACAAATTCAAAGCCTTGTGGATTGGGCCCTTCAAAGTTTCTGAGACAATTCCAAATAATACCTACAGGTTGTAGAATTTAGAGGGTGATGAAATTTTTGGTTGCTCTGTAAATGGGCATTTTCTAAAGAATTTCTTTATTTGATCCATAGGTGGCTCTCCTGTATTTGTAAATATTATTTTCCTGTTTGTCTCTTCGGTTCTAATAAATGACTCCATAGCCCAATAGTAAGGCACTGAAACTGCAGAAGAGTTCTTGGCATTTCACAGGGAGCAAGCCATCCCCCATGGAGCCTAATGTTATCACATATGTTGGTAAAGGGGGTGTTCTTCCTTCAGAATGGACACCATGGAAAAATAATGACAAGAACTAAAAACCCACTTATCCTAAGTTTTGTGATCGAGCGCTTTATTTTAAGAGGTGTGTGGATCTGAGCGGTTGAGATCTGCGCGCCCAGATCTACGGCGCAGGTTCAATTCTGGACCCCCCCCTGTCGTTCTGCC
>ML801066.1:191314-220770 GCA_009831015.1 Picea engelmannii
AATATACCACTTACCTCCTCTGCTTACCATTCCCACCTCTTGCTGACATCTGTCTTCCACTCTGTCTCTCACCTCCACCCATCACATCCTCCCTCCCACTCCCCATATCGTTACTCTACACCTATCCTCCACTCACCGTTGGGCCATAGCCCCTTGTCACTCCCGCCTATCATCTCTCGTCAAGTGTCTTGCTGCTCATGTCCTCCTTGGAAGATCGTCCCATCCTGTTTACTGTTGCAGCCTCACATCTGCCCCCACATCATCGCCCCATGCCACTACACCTATGACTTGTCCCAACGCAATGCACACACCTTCTGTCACTCGCACTTTCCATGTTACCCTCCACCTGTCTCGCCTGACCACATGGGCTCTCCTCTTCTCACCTTCATGACGTTGGCGTCATCCTCCCTGCCAAGAGTTGCATCCACGTCCGTTGACTGGGTCCTCTCATAGCAGTCCAACGAAGCAACAATAGCCAAGGGAAGGTCGCCACATTTTCCAGGAGTAGAGTTGACTTGGGCCTCTCCGATCTCGAGGAAGAATTTAATGCAAATAAGGAAGGTAGGTGAGACGTCGTCGCCTCCCTTAAATAGAAGGCCAGAGAGGGACAAAGCGCAGGTGCAGGTTGTCAGTCCAGACTAACAGAGATCGCATATGATAAGAAGACTGCATGGGCAGTCTGACCAATGTCTGCATGTGCATCCTGCCAAAGAAGCTCGTCAACGTAAATCCTTGAATGCATGACATGATTGAATTTCAGACAATAGAACCAGTTCTAAGTATATGTAGGCAGTTTTTCCATTTTGTTAGTATCGATGGTAGAGCGAAGCTCCCAATTGTAAAGTTTTAGCGAGGCCTTTGGTTCTCTGGTTATAGATTGATATTTGAGACTTATTGTTGAATGGCATCCAACCTCTTCCTTACTCTTTTTTTGACTCTTAAAGCACTCTTTTTTTTACTCTTAAAGCCCGGGCATGGATGATCCAGTCGGGTGTTGTAATAACTATATAATGTAGGTTTGATTATATCGGTTTTTGTAGCGTTTCAAGTTTCCTGAAGTTTTTCATATCTGAGACTTTTCCTCCAAAGACTACTGGAAGACCGGATGTCCAGAGCAGACTTTCATTCCTCTCTTGTTTTTCCTCCACCTACTCACCACTATACAAACTTACTGGCCTAAGTTAGATCAAGACCTCACCTAGCTCTGTATTTCCAACCTAGTTTTCTGAGTTAAAACGATATTGTTCTGAGTTTACTCCCATTTGGTCACCCTTTATAAACAATCAGTGACATATAAATTGATGGGTATCGGGCTTATTCTTGCTGCAATCGAGGAGTGACTCCTGGTGCTAACATTTCTAGCGATGTTGCCCGGGACGAAGTTGAAGATTTTCCTTGGGCTTAAACGACATTGAGCCTCTGATTTTAAAGGTGCATCAGGCATCAGAGCCCTCCAATATTGTTATTGTGCACCTAATGACTCCATTGTGACGACTCCACTGGGGAACCTAATGTTTCAGTTGTGGCTTCCAGAGGCAAGCATACAAGGTCTACCCCTCAGTTGCCCTTGACAACACCTGAAGCAGATCCAGAGAAGCTTATCAAAAAGGGAAAGGTCCTTGGAGAAGGAGCTTCTACTGTTGAATCAGGTATTTCTCATAGTTCTCATTGCTCTCTGTTAGAGACCCCCATATCTGCTTCTCAGTTTCCTATCAGACCTCTTGTTGGAGTTTCTCATTTTTTAAATTTTGGGAGTGTTCCTATTAAGTTTTCTCCTCCTGGTCTTGGATTAGAGGGAGAGAGCTTTGTCACTCCTATCTCCCCCAACGTTGTAGCCTGGTCTGGACCTGGGAATTCAAAAGATTTTCCCACCCCATGCTTTACCATCACTTCTTATGTTACTGTTACTATTGTTGTGCCCACACCAACCTCTATTTTCTTAAGCCCTGTAGCCTTTTCTTCAAATCCTCTGTTGATCCCTTTTCCTCCTGCAAGTTCATTTCCAGTCTCCCCAGGTCGAACCCCTTCTCCCCCTAGTTCTCCTCCACCTAATATCCCTATGGCAGGTGCTCATCCCCTTGTAAACAGAATGGATGCCATAGTGGCTGCGAGGTATGCCCCTCTGATCTTACCTCAACCCGTGAATCCTCTCCCTACAGGAGATTAATTGAAATATATGCCCAAATTCACTAGAGAGGAGGACATAACTGCTGAAGAGAACCTTGTTGCCTTCTACAGTTATGCAGACAACCTGAACATTGAAAATGAAGATGTCTGGATGAGAGTCTTCATCCAAAGTCTTGATGGTGAGGTGAGGAAATGGTTTAGGGGACTGACCTCTGGATCTATTGTTGGGAAATAAGCTCTAGATAATGCCTTCTTGAGACAGTGGGAGATAAAAAGGATTTCATGTATTATATGACAGAGTTTGGGTCCTTGAAGAGAAAGGAAGGAGAGTTTGTCTCTGACTTCTCCAAGAGATTCGATAAGATGTACAATAAGATCCATGCTAAAATAAAACCCTTAGAAGCCTCTGCCAAAATCACTTATGCTAGTGCCTTTGACCCCGATTTTTGCCTCCTACTCAGAGAAAGAAGAGCTACTTCCTTGGCTAACATGCAAGATGCAGCCTTGGAAGTAGAATCCAATGTGTTGGCAGTTAATAGGCTCGAAATCAAATCTGACAAAGACAAGGGAAGAGGGAGATATGAGGCCTTGACCTCTGTTTCTTCTATAGCTCACCTTCAAGTATATGAATTGACCAAGATGGTAAAGTCTTTGTCTACAGAGATAGAGAAAATTAAACTGGAGGGGAAGTAGACATAAACATTGATAACAAAGGAAACTTCAGAAGGCTGAACAACAATGCTCCTCGGATCATGCCAAGGGAGCAAAGAGACAGAGATAGAAGCGATCAGAAAATATAAACTCCTCTCCAAAACAACCTTGTTATTGATGAGGAGAGAGCACAAGAAGAGCTTGACCCTGAAATTCAATGTATTTGAGATACCTCCTCTTTTCCCCATTTGACTCAATTCTCCTATGAGGAGTCCCTCATGAACAATCAAATAATTGAGTTGAGTAAGGGGAAAGGGGCCAGTAGCAGTCCCAATAAATATAACCTCCAGTCAAAGAAGAAAGAAATGTATTTTGACATCCATGATCAGCCTCTCATAGCAAAAAGGCCTGCTAAGCCTACAACAATCACTGCCAAGGAAAAGAAAACTTAGAATCCCTCACCAATAGCCAAAGACACTATCCTAGAGGTGAGGGAAATTCTAAAGCCTCCTTCCTCCTTTAACTTTGAGCATGAAATTCAAAAAATTAGAATTCATGTGCCCATTTCAGAGCTAGTCAAACATGAAGATTTCAAAAGGTCCTTGTCTAAGTTGTTGCAATCTGAGCCATCCTACCATTCCACAGACTCAGTGAATCTCCAAGACGAAAAGACAACAGTCATCTTACGTCCTATGGTAAAAGATAGAGATGACTCATCCCCTCCCTTCTACACATCACTGAACATACATGATAAGGTGTTGCATCATTGTTTGATGGATTCAGGGGCTTCCCATAATCTCGTGCCTAAAACTGACATGGAAGAACTCGAGCTGGAAGTCACAAAATCTTATCGTGATTTGTACTCTTTCGATTCAAGGAGGGTGCAATGTATTGGAGTCATCAAAGATTTGGTGGTAACCCTGTTTCAGCTGCCCATGAAAAGTGTGGTCATGGATATTGTGGTGGTTGATGTTCCTCCCAAGTTTGGCATGTTATTGTCAGAATATTGGATAAAAAGGCTTGGGGGAACGTTGTAGATGGACCTCGCATATGATACCATTCCAGTCTTTGGAGGGAAACACAAACGACTGTACAGAGAAGCTCAACTAGCCTACATTGTTAGTAATGACGCAGACCCCACCAATCATCCCATATTTACCCTTGATATTGATTTGGGATCCACTGTGTTGCATCTCACCAACACCCTTGAGGCTCCTCTTCAAATCAGAAAGCAGCCAATTACCCCCCACAAAGATTCTTCCCCACTTACTTATGTATGGAAAATGTTCTTTGATGGAGCTTCTTCGAGAGAAGTTGTTGGTACTGGATTAGTTTTGGTTTCCTCATATTCAAGAAACTATATCTCTGTCATACAAGTTAGAGTTTGAAGCTACCAATAATGTGGCAAAGTACAAGGCTCTTGTTTTGGGCTTAAGGGCTGCAAAAGACATGGGGATTAAATAAATATCTGTGTTTGGTGATGTTGAGTTGATTATTCAGCAGATCAAAAATATCTATTAGGCCAAAAACCCTCGGCTTAGGAGTTACAGAAATGAAGTATGGGACCTCATTGACATTTTTTTCCTAGCTTTCAATATATCATTTATTCCAAGAGGAGAAAACATTGTGGCTAATTCCCTAGCTATTTCAACGAGCAATTTCAGAGTCCCTCTGCCACCCAAGCCCAGGTACAATACAGAAGTGAAATATAGGCCCTCCATACCTGACAATGTCAAACATTGGAAGGTTTTTGAGGATGACCTTGAAATCAAAAGATTCCTAGAGACTGTCGAGGAATTCTCTGCATTGCACATTGATCAAGACCCTGCTTCTAAAGTTGTTCCCTATGCTGATGATTTTCTGAACAAGATTGTTGATCATCATATTGTTTAGCTGCGTAGCAATCACATCCCCAAAGGACTAGTTTGTTTGGAAAGTCTTTTTGATAGAAATGATGTGGCAGTAAAGGGAAAAATCTTAAAGGATGATGTTGATGTGGCTGAGTGCAATATTGGCACAGAGGAGAAGCCAAACATTGTCAAGTTGTCTAATACCTTGTCAGAGGAGCACAGGGACGAGTATACTGAGCTATTAAAAGAATTTTCTGATTTATTTGATTGGACATATGAAGACCTCAAAACATATGACATCAGTGTTATAGAGCACAAGATCCCATTGAAGGAAGAATCCAAACCATTTAGGGAGAAGTTGAGACAGATAAATCCTATGTTACTACCTATCATGGAGAAGGAGGTAAGGAAGTTGTTAGATTCCCAAATCATTATCCCCTTGAGATATTCAGAATGGATAGCCAACCTAGTCCTGGTGAGAAAGAAAAGTGGAGAAATCAGGCTTTGTGTCGATTTCAGAAATCTGAATAGGAGCTCAAAGAAGGAAAATTACTCGTTGCCAAAGATGGAACATATATTGCAAAGGGTAACTGGTGCATCAAGGATATCCATGATTGATGGATTTTTGGGCTACAATCAGATATCAGTCCTGCATAAGGACAGAGAAAAAACATCATTCACCATTGTTGGCCCTTGGGTATGGAATAAAGCGAGGATCAAGGAAGAAAAGGGAGAATGTGAACTGCGCGGAAGATACAGTGACCATTATTGGGTCAAAGTGAACAAAAGAGTAGAAAAGATGGAGCAAAGCCTAAGAAAGAAAGTTGTTGGACGAGGAGATCGGGGATGAAAGATAAGCAAGGAAGAAGGATCATGGACAACTCAACAAGTGGAAAAAGCCACCGTTGGATGCTTTGGAGCACCGCGCGAGAAGAAAGGAAAGACAGGCTGGCGAAGCCCTGAAAATATGGGTCAAGTTGACCTGGGGTTTTAAATACTTAGGGTTTTGGTATCTAGGGTTTTGGACACCTAGGTTTTGGCCGAAGGCTCTCGGTGAGCTATTGTAATGTATAAATGTAGGTCATGAGGGCCTAGTTTGGGTTGGTAATTTGGGTTGGTACGATATTTCTATTGATCTAGTTGTATTGTTGATGTGAGTGAGTATTGTATCGAGAGAGAGAAGTGTTGAGAGTGAGAGCCTTCTGGTATTGTAAGATCTTCAGCTGGGTGCAAAGATCAACCCTACAGTTGGGTGTGCAGGGAGGGGAGAGAAAGAGAGGAGAAGAGAAGAGATATGCTAACTAAGAGCGTAGACAAGAACTGTATGCTTTACCTTAATATATTATAGCACAGTTCTATGGACGTAGACCTAGAGAGAGGGTGAACCACATACATCTTTTGTTGTGTGTGACTGGTATTTTATCTCTATCATTGATACACTGTGATTGCATTACTGCTTTAGATCTGATAAGTAGATGTGCAGAATAGATCCAAGTTGATAAGTGTTATATGAACATTGTGTTGTTCTTGTGTTAGATCCACTTGACATTTCTTTTGGCAGACATCTTTGTCCTGGAACACCCTCATAACTACTTCGGGCAAGACTGCATCTGCTTCGCAGGTGTTGCCAAAAGGGCCAGTAGTTAGGGCTTGTTGGTGCACTCTTGGAGTTGAACCCTCGGTCTGCCCCTATGCCAACAAATGGTTCTATTGTCGAGATTGGAATATTCTTGAGGGAATGTCAAGGTGGTTTCCATCAAAGACAAAGATTCAATAGTGGATAGAAGATCAAGAGAATGACTTCGTTGAAACCTGGAACAAGAACACTAATCTTAGTTCAGAGGACTAGTTGGAGAAATATATCTTTACTGATATACACGAGATCTTCTTTGGAGGAATCCATCAGGAGTTATATGAGTGGCTAGCTAGATTAGCAGACACCCAGTTTGAGATCCGATTTAGACCTCCTGTGGTTTGGATGTCATAGCTGATCAAGAAGGTCGAGAGAGTTGATAACACCGTATCACGAGTAGTAGATCATTGGTTTGATAGTACCATTGGAGGGTACATCACAAAGTTTGTTTTTGATAGAGTAGAATTGTATATCCAAGCCGAGAGATATTTTTTCAAGGGACCTCAAAGGAAATTTTTGCATTTTATGAAGCTGAGAATCAAGATGCTATTGCATGAGAAGAACATCTTGAAGATACAATAGATTGGTCGGATCAAGAAAGGCTAATGTTCAAAAATTCGGACAACGACAGTGGCACAGAAGTTGGACATACGCGCAGTGGGAGAGTGTTCTGAGAAGTCCACCTTGCAAACATGTTTAAGAAGAACTGTGGGGAGGAAGGTTTCTATAGTGGTGAAGAAGCAGAACTGACAGACGAAGAAAATTTAGAACCCTCTAGGGCAGAGGAAGGAAAAGTTGTAGATCTTCGCCAACCTCAGAAACTGTGAAGACCATCGAAGTAAGTATTGTTTTCCCTCATGTTGATTCAGCAGTATTAAGAAACCAGAGTAATCCTAGTCACTAGAGCATCCAAAGAACTGTCAATAGTAGTCCACCACATATTTAGTCAGGAACCCTGGGAAGATCCATGGCAGATGAGATGAGACTCCCTATCTTTAGAGGAGATGGATCTGAAGATCCTAATCAACACTGGTTCCTATGTGAAGCCATATGGAACATTAAGAATGTCACAGATGAAGCTGTCAAAAGAACTCAGTTCAGTACAACTCTTAAACATCACGCACTGAGTTGGTACATGAAACTTGTCCAAGGACTTGCACAGCCTAAGCCATTGAATCAGATCAAGAACGCGTTAATTGCAGAATTCAAGAAACCTAAGTCAGAATCCAAATGTATCACAGAGCTGAAAGAGATCAAGAAGAAGGTGGTTGAACCTGTTTGGGAGTTCGATCAAAGATTGAAGACCTTAATAGGCCAATTGACTTTTCATATCCCAGACGAACAAAAAAAGGAATGGTTCATTGTTACCCTTCTACCACACATCAAAGTTCCTTTGATGCAACTGAAGATTGCTTCGCAGGTTGAGGCATTGGAGATCGCCACGAAGCTAGAATCAACCCCTATGGGAGAATCCAGCTCAAGTATGAGCCAGATCTTGAGTCAACTAACTAGTTTGTCTCTGCAGGTCGAAGATATGAAGTAAGACAAGGGAAAAGATAAAAGAGAAGACATCTGGTGTGTCAGATGCAGATCAGAAGGCCATGGCAAGGAACATTGTCCCCTATTCAATGAATACTTGGCTTATGGAGCTCTGAGCCCTTTGAAGCAAGTTAGTTTACCTTGGTGCGAGGTATGTAGAAACAGACATCGCCCTGGTGAGTGCTACTACATGCAGAAGTATGTTCAAACACCTACAAATTGTACTACACATTTTGTAAGTCCGTAGGAAATGATGATAGGGATTGTAGGGCTTACTATCTCATGCATGAAAGGTCAAGAGGCATATATAAGATTCAAGGCGAAGTAGAACAAGAAGGAAACACTACATAGTATAGCTCTCCTAGGAGAGTAAACTTCAATCCTCGCAATGGATTCAAAGGAAGAGGACGAGGAGGAGGAATGGGTCGAGGCCAAGGACAGATCATCTGTTATAACTGAGCACAACCAGGACACCTTGCAAGGGATTGTCATAACCCTTGTACCACTTGTAGCTATTGCAACTCGTTTGACCATGTTATAGAAGATTGTCTTGTGGTGCTAGCTAAGCTTCAAGAAATACAAGGACCTCAGTAGAACTCTCAAGTGCAACTGATCTATGATGAACCTCGCAGAGAAGACCCTAGAGTCATTGTTATAACCAAAGGAGGCACTGTTATAGGAGAAGACAGACTGACCCACGGGAAGACTACAGAAGATTTAGGAATCAGGAAAGCTACAGAGAAGACCCAAACTTTTGATGCAAAGAAAGAAATACAAATATTTGAGGAAGCAAGAACAAAGTTCAAAGGAGACCAAGGTTCTTCATCGAAGACAATACCATAAGTGAGAGAGTATGGAATGCCTCATGCATTTGATCAGTCTGCTTTGCCAAGAGAAGGAAAAGAGGTAAGAAAGCTCATGGACTTTTTACATACTTGTATTAAGTTGATTCAAGATGAAAGCGATGTACAAGAATTACAAAATTTAATCAGAACATATGAGCTAGGAAAGATGGACCCCTTACTGAATAGGGTAGTACACCAAATTGGTAAGAAGAGAAGGAAAAATAAGGAATTACATTTGAATGCTCAAATAGGAGAGTATGAGATAGACTATGTAGTCCTCGACTTAGGGTCAAAGGTCAATGTCATGACGAAGCAAACCTGGGCACTGATGGGAAAATTGAAGTTGATATATTCCCCTATCAGGCTTAGGATGGATAATCAGCAAGTTGTCATCCATTTGGACGATTGGAGCATGTCCCTGTGGACATTGATGAAGTAAGAACATTTGCAGATTTTGAGGTAATTGAAATAGTTAATGATAGTTGTCCTTACCCCACGCTGTTAGGAATTGATTGGGCATTTGATAACTCTACTATTGTTGACTTAAAAAAAAAACGTATGACTTTTGAAAGAGATGGCCTTAGGGTCATCGCACCTTTAGATCCAGATGAAGGTCAGCAGTACACATAACCTATAAAAGAAGAAGACCATGCATATGCACTAGAAAATATATATAAGCTAACATATAGACAACAGGATTACATTAATCCCACAGCCGATGGAAACTTAAGCTAGCGAAGTGATAGCGCATGTTCATCAAACTCAAAAGAAGCACTGGAGAACTGGCAGAATAAGATGTATGAATTATCTACAAGAAGATGTGCTAGATTAACCAGAGAAGTTCGTTGGATCGGCACAACAGTAAGTAACTTACCTACCTTTGATGGTCTAAATCGTTTACAAACCTTCTTGTTGGACTTTGAAAAAAGTGTACCAATACAACAAAGATTATTGCCAATGTATGAGGTCTTGAAAGCCACACCGGCAAGACGATGGGGGGCACACAAAAGTAACATTACAGATTGGATATAATGTCGCACCTTGATGACAACACGGTTCTCGGCACAAGTAGAAGGATGCGAAGTTTGCTACATAGGTCGAAGTTGCACAAAGGACCATGTGCGAAGATGTGAGGAAGCCTGGAGTCACATCCCTCAAGAGCAGTGGGTACACAAATTCATCAACACGCTGGACACGACACCTATCAACTGGTACCTTCGAGCAGAACTGCGCCTCATCACTACAGATTAGAAAGGTATGACTCAGAATTTTGTATTTACCTTCTTATTTGAAAGTCAATATCCCTCAGTAGATCAAGCATTACAGATTGTGAGACAGAAAGTATTCAAGGAGGCATCTAGCCCTCCTTTGGAACAAGAAGAGGATGAATGGACTGCGCCTCTCCATAAATTGCAGGGCTGCTACAACATCAATGCTGATGAAGACGATGATCAAAGGAAGGTGAACATCGCAAAAACATAGGGCCAGAGAGATGTGGAAGGACCAGGAGTTGAGTTGCCATTCATTGGGCAGCCAATCAAGATTAAGAAAGTCAATATTGGAACAGAGCATACACCAAAGTTTGCAAACGTTGGAGATTATTGGGATGCTACTACCATTGATAAAATTACAGAGTTATTGCATGAATATCAAGACTTGTTTCCAACCAAGTTCACTGATATGAAGGGCATTGAAGGGCCTATGGGAGAGATGAGGATCCCTTTGAAGCCATATGCTAGACCAGTCAAACAAAGACCTTACAGACTAAACCCTAAATATAAGGAGAAAGTGAAAATTGAGCTTGACAAAATGCTGGAAGTAGGGATTATAGAACCTGCCGAAGAATCAGAGTGGATAATCCCTATGGTGGTGCAAGACAAGAAAACAGGAGAAATCAGGATATGCGTAGATCTCAGGAAGCTGAATGATGCTTTTTTGCATGACCCCTTCCCTACACCATTCATTGACGAAGTGTTAGATAATGTGGGAGGCCAGGAAGTATATTCTTTTATAGATGGATTTTTAGGATACCGTCAGATCCGAATTGCCAAGGAAGATCACCATAAGACCACATTTGCAACAAAATGGGGATCCTACCAATATATAGTGATGCCATTTAGATTGAAGAATGCACCAACCATCTTTTCCAGGGTGGTGGTCGAAGCGTTCAAGGAATTTTTGGATAAATTTCTAAAAGCATATTTTAATGACTAGATTGTATTTAGCTTATTGAAAAATCATATTGAATGTCTAAGGTTAATGTTGGATAAATGCAGGCAGTGTCAAATTGCTTTGAACCTGAAGAAATGTATTTTCTTTTCACCATTTGGAGTGTTGTTAGGTCATATTGTATGCAAGCAAGGATTGTTCGTAGGTCCATCCAAGATCGCCATTATAGTTGATCTACCCCCTCCTACATCAATAAAACAGTTGCGCATTGCGCTGGGACACACGGGATATTACAGAAAGTTCATTAAGGGCTATCCTCATATTACAACACCCATGGAGAAGTTGTTGAAGAAGGATTGTCAGTTTAGTTGGACAGAGGAATGTCAGCAGAGATTCGACACACTAAAACAGAAAATGGTTACTGCGCCCATTCTGGTTTTCCCAGATTGGACCAAGGAGTTTCATGTGCATGTTGATGTGTCTTCCATTATTTTAGGAGCTATGTTAGCACAGTTGGGAGAAGGATATATTGACCACCCATTAGCCTTTGCTAGCAAGAAGCTATCCACTGTTGAGATTAATTACACCACCACTGAGCGAGAAGGGTTAGCCATGGTGTATGAATTGCAGAAATTTCGCCACTACTTGTTGGGCGGACACTTTAAAATGTTTACTGATCACTCTGCGCTCAAATACCTAGTCAACAAGCAAGTGTTGGGGGGGGTGAATATGCAGATGGCTTTTGTTGTTTCAAGAATATGATTTTGAGATCATAGTAAAGCCAGGGAGAATGAACAAAGGTCCTGATCACTTGTCGAGGTTGGAACATGGAGAAGAGTCGACCAGTTTGGAGGATACACTACCGGATGCACAATTATTGGCCATTAGAAAGATCAATGACCACTTCGCAGAGATAGTCCAGTTCCTATCAACAAGAGTGGCACCTAGTGAGTACACAATTCCTCAGAAGAAACAACTAGTAGTGCGCGCTGCAGATTTCTCACTTATAGCTAGACATCTATACAAGATGGGACCTGATGAGATATTGAGAAGGTGTGTTATGGAGGAAGAACGACCACTGATCCTTGCAGAATCTCATGAAGGCATCGTAGGAGGAAATTATGCAGGAAAAACAACTGCGCAAAAGGTTTTTAGAACTGGCCTTTGGTGGCCTACCTTACATAGAGATGCTAAAGACTATTCCAGAGCCTGCGATGTATGCCAAAGAGTTGGGAAACCATCCAGAAGAGATGAAATGCCATTAGCACCGCAGCTGACCCTACAAACATTTGAGAAATGGGCCATTGACTTTGTTGGACCTATAAATCCACCAGGAAAGCATACAACAACAAGGTACATAATTACAACAACAGAATACTTGACTAGATGGGTTGAAGCAAGAGAAGTCAAGGACTGTAGTGCAACTACAGTTGTGCGCTTCATATTTGATGACATCATAACCAAGTTTGGATGCCCAAAGATCCTTATGAGTGATCAAGGAACACATTTCATCAATAAGACAGTTGAAGCCTTGACTGAAGAAATTCATAAAACATATTGGGAAGTTCATAACGCATTTGCTAAGGCCATACGAGATCACTTATGTTACAGAAGGAGGAGTTGTGCAACTGAAAACGTTGAATGGAGAATGGAAGGAAGGTTTGGTGAATGGGAGTCAGCTGAAGTTGTACTATGTCAACCAGTTTCCTCGCATCTCTTAGTGAAAGCATGAAGAAAAGGGTCCAGGTACCAGGTGCAGTTGAAACTGGGTACCAGACACAGAAAAGACAGTCTGCAAAAGGGAAAAGGAGGAGGCATCAAGCAGAAAATAGAGGATGCACTGCACAGTCAGAAATCAAAGTAAAACGGGAAGCTCAGATCTGAAGTGCCCGAGGACGAGTCATAGGTGAGTTGGCCCTTGGGTATGGAAGCAAGTGAAGATCAAGGAAGAAAAGGGAGAATGCAAACTGTGTGGAAGATACAGTGATTGTTATTGGGTCGAAGTGAACAAAAGAGCAGAAAAGATGGAGCAAAGCCCGAGAAAGAAAGTCGTTGGACGAGGAGATCAGGGATGATAGATAAGCAAGGAAGAAGGATCATGGACAACTCAGTAAGTGGAAAAATCCATTGTTGGATGCTTTGGAGCACCGCATGAGAAGAAAGGAAAGATGGGTTGGCGAAGCCTTGAAAATATGGGTCAAGTTGAACTAGGGTTTTAGACACTTAGGGTTTTGGTATCTAGGGTTTTGGACACCTAGGTTTCGGCCTAAGGTTGTTGGTGAGCTATTGTAATGTATAAATAAAGGTCACGAGGGCCTAGTTTGGGTTGGTACGATATTGTTATTGATCTATTTGTATTGTTGATGTGAGTGAGTATTGTATCGAGAGAGACAAGTGATGAGAGTGAGAGCCTTCTGGTATTGTAAGATCTTCAGCTGGGTGCGAAGATCAACCCTCCAGCTGGGTGGGCAGGGAGGGGAGAGAAACAGAGGAGAATAGAAGAGATCTGCTAGCTAAGAGCAAATACAAGAAATGTATGCTTTACCTTCATATATTATAGCATCGTTCTATGGACGTAGCCCTAGAGAGAGGGTGAACCACATACATCTTGTGTTGTGTGTGACTGGTATTTTATCTCTGTCATTGATATACTGTGATTGCATTATTGGTTTAGATATGATAAGTAGATGTGCAAAATAGATCCAAGATGATAAGTGATATATGGACATTGTGTTGTTCTTGTGTTAGATCCACTTGACATTTCCTTTGGTTGTAGACATCTATGTCCTGCAACCCCCTCATAACTGCTTCGAGTGAGACTGCATCTGCTTCACAAGTGTTTCCGAAAGGGCTAGTAGTTAGGGCTTGTTGGTGCACTCTTGGAGCTGAACCCTGGGTCTGACCATGTGCCAACAACCACTCCTTGGGGCACATTCATGTATGCCAAAATGCCTTTTGGATTGATGAACGCAGGAGCAACATTCCAGCGAGCCATGGACATAGCCTTCATTGGAGAAAAAGATAAATTTGTGGTCATCTATCTGGATGACATAACAATATTCTCCAGATCTGATAAAGAGCACTTCTCTCATCTGAGAAAGGTCTTCTTAAAATGCAGAAGGTTTGATCTCTCTTTAAATCCCAAGAAATCATTGTTTGCCATGAAGGAAGGGAAATTACTGGGGCACATAGTATCAGCCAAGGGAGTCAGAATCGACCCCAACAGGGTGGAGGTGATCCAAACCTTATCACTCCCAAGGTCCAGGAAAGAGGTCTAGTCTTTCCTGGGCAAGATTAACTTTCTAAGGAGGTTTGTTTCAAATTTTCCTGAATTGGTGAAGCATATCACAACCATGCTCATGAAGGGGAATGAAATAAAATGGACTGTTGAACCCAGGGAATCCTTCAGCTAGATTAAGAAAGAATTGACTAAAGCGCCTGTGCTTATCAGTCCTAATTACTCTAAAGATTTTCTAATTTTCTCTTTTGCTTCATTTGATACAGTGGCAACTGTTTTACTACAGAAGAATGATGAGGGATTGGAGCAGCCTATCTCCTTCTTTCGCAAGGCATTGAGGGATGCAAAGATCAGATATGACATCATGGAGAAACAAGCCTATGAATTGGTGAAAGCCCTTAAGACTTTTAGGATCTATGTCCTTCATTCAAGGATTATTGCATATGTCCCTTCAGCTACTGTGAAGGACATTCTCATTTAGCTAGACATAGATTGGAAGAGGAGCAAATGGATTTCCAAAATCCTTGAGTTTGATCTTGAAATGAAGACCACCAAGCTATTTAAAGGTCAAGGTTTAGCCAAGTTGTTGGTTGAATCTAATTGCAAAGCCTTGGGGGTTAACTTCGCCAATGCTTGCTCAGAAAATCAGCAGGTAGAGTTGTCTAACAAAATCTCTCAGGATAGCTTACCACTAGAACAATGCACCTAGTATGGAGACATATTATATTTTCTACAAAAATTAAAGCCCCTTGATGGAATGGATAGGAGCAAGGCAAGAGATTTAAAGCTCAAAGCAATCAGATATTTCCTTATTGACAAGGTCTTGTATTGGAAAGACCCTCTAGGAGTGCTTCTGAGATGTCTGGATCCACAGGAGGCCCAAAGAATTATGTTTGATTTTCATAGCAACCTATGTGGGGGGCATCATTTCTGGAAGACCACAACCTACAAAATTCTCAGGGCTGGGTAATATCGGCCCACTTTATTCACTGATGTCAGTAGAGAGATCAGAGCTTGCATCAAATGTAAAAAATTCTCAGGAAAGCAGCAGCTCAAATCCTTGCCACTAAAGCCTGTAGTAGCTTCATCACCCTTTCAGCAATCGGGATTAGACTTCATTGGGTATATTCATCCTGCTTCAAGTGGTCAACACAGATGGATCTTAACTGCAACATATTATTTCACCAAATGGATAGTAGCCATCCCCACTAGGAGTGCTTCACACAAGGTAATCATCAGTTTCCTGGAGGATATCATAGCAAGTTTTGGTTGTCCTAAAAGAATTATCACTGATAATGTTGCATCTTTCAAGTCTGAGCCTTTGATCAAGTTTTGTGAGCAATTTGAGATTTCATTATTTCACTCCACTCCTTATTATCCCCAAGGCAATGGACTAGCGGAGTCATCTAACAAAAGTTTGATCAAGCTTATTAAAAGGTTGTTAGAAGACAATAAAAAGGCATGGGATTCAAGCTCAAATTCACTCTATGGGTTGATCGAGTGACAACAAAAAGATCCATAGGTATCTCCCCTTTCCAACTTGTTTATGGGACATAAGTTGTTTTTCCCTCTCACCTAGCTCTACCTGTAGCAAAATTCTTTCAAGATTATCAAGGAGAGCCTGACAATATGATCAAAAGAATTCATCAACTGGTGGAAGTCCAGCAGACTAGAGATCGGGTGTTGGACAGAGCTCATGATCGTCAGCAAAGGATCAAGCAAACCTTTGACAGAAAGGCAAGAAAAGAAGATTTCCAGCTGGGAGCTCTAGTGCTTAAATGGGACACACTCGGGCAGGACAGAGGAAAGCACAACAAATTCGAAGCCTTGTGGATTGGGCCCTTCAAAGTTTCTGAGACAATTCCAAATAATACCTACAGGTTGTAGAATTTGGAGGGTGATGAAATTTTTGGTGGCCCTGTAAATGGGCATTTTCTAAAGAATTTATTTATTTGATCCATAGGTGGCTCTCATGTATTTGTAAATATTATTTTCCTGTTTGTCTCTTCGGTTCTAATAAATGACTCCATAGCCCAACAATAAGGAACTGAAACTGCAGAAGAGTTCTTGGCATCTCACAGGGAGCAAGCCATCCCCCATGGAGCCTAATGTTATCACATATGTTGGTAAAGGGGGTGTTCTTTCTTCAGAATGGACACCATGGCAAAATAATGATAAGAACTAAAAACCCACTTATCCTAAGTTTTGTGATCGAGTGCTTTATTTTAAGAGGTGCGTGGATTTGAGCGGCTAAGATCTGCGCACCAGATCTATGACGCAGGTTCAATTCTGGACCCCCCCCTCCGATATACCACTTACCTCCTCCGCTTACCGTTCTCGCCTCCTGTTGACATTTCTCTCCCACTCCTTCTCTCACCTCTGCCCATCACATCCTCCACTCCCACTCCCACTCCCCATCTCGTTACGCTACACATGTCCTCCACTCACCGTTGGGCCATAGCCACTTGTCACTCCCACCTATCATCTCTCGCCAAGTGTCTTGTCGCTCACGTCCTCCCTGGCAAATGGTCCCATCACGTCTGTTGTCGCAGCCTCACATCTTCCCCCACATCATCGCCCCATGCCACTCCACCTCTGACCTATCCCAATGTAGTGCGCACACCTTCCACCGCCCACACTTTCCATGTCACCCTCCACTTATCTCGCCTGACCACATGGACGCTCCTCATCTCACCTTCACGACGTTGGCATCATCATCCCCGCCAAGAGTCTTGTCCACGTCCGACGATTGGGTCCCCTCGTAGCAGTCCAACGAAGCATCAACAACCAAGAGAAGGTCACCACGTTGTCCAGGAGCAGAGTTGACTTGGGCCTCTCTGATCCTGAGGTAGAAGTTAATGCAAATAAGGAAGGTGGGTGAGACATTGTCTCCTCCCTTAAATAGAAGGTCAGAGAGGGACAAAGCATAAGTGTAGGCTATCAGTCCGGACTAACAGAGATCGCGTTCGACAAGAAGACTACATGGGCAGTCTGACCAACGTCTGCATGTGCAGCCTGCCAGAGAAGCTCGTCAACGTAAAGCCTTGAATGCATGACATGATTGCATTTCATGCAGCGGAGCCAATTCTAAGTATATGTAGGCATTTTTTCCATTTTGTTAGTATCGATGGTAGAGCTAAGCTCCCAATTGTAAAGTTTTAGCAAGACCTTTGGTTCTTTGGTTATAGACTGATATTTGAGACTTCTTGTTTAATGGCATCCAGCCTCTTCCTTACTCTTTTTCTGACTCTTAAAGCCTGGGCATGGATGATCCAGTCAAGTGTTGTAATAACTATATAATGTAGGTTTGATTATATCAGTTTTTGCAACATTTTAAGTTTCTTGAAGTTTTGCAGATCTAAGAGGATCTCATATCTGAGACTTTTCCTCCAAAGACTATTGGAAGACTAGATGTCCAGAGCAGACTTTCATTCCTCTCTTGTTTTTCCTCCACCTAATCACCACTATACAAACTTACTAGCCTAATTTAGATCAAGACCTCACCTAGCTCCGTATTTCCAACCCAGTTTTCCGAGTTAAAACGATATTGTTCTGAGTTTACTCCCATTCGGTCACCCTTTATAAACAATCTGTGACATATAAACTAATGGGTATTGGGCTTACTCCTGCTACAATCTAGGAGTGACTCCTGGTGCTAACACTAGGTGTTGGAACAAACCCTTTTTCTATCTACCACATTACGCACACCAATAAAAGGGTGGAATACTAGATAGATCAATGTGTTGTAAAGGACATGATTGATAGTTTCGAGGTGGTTGCCTCAGGATATTGTGATGAATTCATTCATATGTGCATAGTGGGAAAAAATCTTTCCTCAAAGATAAACGGGTGTGTTGCTATGGTAACCAATGTCAATGACACCAACATGTTATGGCATCAACGTGTCAATCCCACCAAATATGGATCTTTGTGACACATGAGTTGACTACATATGGTTGATGAAATTCCATGGATTGAACCATCCAATGGTGTTTGTGATGGGTGTGTATTGAGGGATCATAACACTCTAGACTATAGGGTTAACATATGTTTCTCTCTCTCAACCTAAAGGCACTAAATCTGCTATCAATTCCACCATATCAACTATAATCTTGGAGTAAAACAAAACAAAATTCAATCCCTTGTTGTTTGGTGATTTTTTAGGTTGGTTGTTTGGTTATTTCATTAGCATTTGATCTCAAAGTGGTCTCAATGGTGCACTCTTTCCAATATTTTATAAAAGAAGAGATTAAATGCATGAGAAATAGTTTAAGGCACTGTAAAAAGGTGGTAGAAGATACTTACTCTCCAACCTCACATTCTACACTATTTGCCCATGGCTGGAAAGATAGACAAAAGGAATTGGAGCCCAGAACCACCTCGAGCAACCTCAAAAAGGAAAGCTAGAATATAAAGAATTATTGAATGTCATGGATGGTGTCATATCCCCATGTAGAGATTCATGAATTTCTCACCATAGAGGTTGATCCCACCCTCCTCTCCTATGTCGACACTTGTCAAAGAAGGCCCAGCCGGTGGGAACATCCAACTTCTCAATGAAAATGAAATCATTATATACTACTCAAAATGGGTTACAAACGACCTCTTTAAGTTTGAAAATATGTGGATATCACATCCAAATATAAATGGAATCATTAAGTAATGGTGGACAAAAAGGCATCCAAGGCAAGGATCCAAGATTTTTACTCTAACAAAAAATTTAAACTTTATTTTTTTTAAATGCATGATATATTGCATTATGAATCAAGATGCATGTACACCAATATTAGTACATCCTAAAGCCAAAAATCACCCATACATAAGTTGTTGCCTATATAAGCATATCTGCTTTGGCCCCAACTTGAAGGTTGTCTACATGTTTTCTCGAAATGGCCTTCCTGAATGATTTCTAAATAACTAATTCTGATCTAAATATATCAATTTCTTCCAAATATTGCATTAGAAGACCATAGAAAAGAGTCTATTTGTGTTGTATTCATTGATAGGTGACAAACCAACAAGTGGTCAATCAATGGAATTAGTGGATATGCAATATGTAGATTGCAAGTAGATCATTATTTCTTCTACCTCTCTACGTGCATTTGGGAGCATGTCTACAAAATATAATGGTTTCTAGTCTTGTGGGTTAATAGAGGCATTTTATCCCTCATGATGTTCTATGTGGCTATTTTGTGGTTCTTGAATATTACTTGTGACAAGGTGAATCATGGGAGGTATGTTTGCAAGTTCAGTAGGAAAATAAGAAATTGTGGCTAAGTTAGTTGGACATCCTTATAATAAGAATCATGTTCTAACTTATACTTCAAACTTGCCATAACGTGATATCTACTAAAAAAAATTCATAATATATTTGGTAAGAGTTGTTCCTTCTCACAAGCAAGATGTCCAAGTCCTCAATTTGGTGAGGCAAGTAATTGATAATTGTACTCATGTCCTATGGGAAATTGATAGTGTGAATACTATATTTGTATTTTCTACCACTTGTGTGGGTTACTTTCATTATTGGATTCACTCTTACTATGAGCATTTCCTCAACTTGAGTAAGCATATCTAGTACAAATGGCCATTCTTCAGGGTCCATTTTGTTCCATATGGAAAGGTGATGACACGTTTCTCTACAATGCATCTAGAACGAGCATAGTTTTAATGAAAAGTTTTGTTTGAATCCTTGGAATTAGGGGTGTTACCTCTAATGCTTGGCCATCTTCTTTTTATGTTCTACTAACAACACATGATTGGTAGTCTCTACCATCTCCATAGAATACCAAAGATCATGGTCTTCCAACATCATCTATGCTTAACACTTCCATGGGATGAAGTTAGAGGGAAATTTAAAATTTGTATTCATATCTAAGACTACATGTAGCATAGGTAGCATCCCTACTATACATAGCATCCCTACTATACATACACAAATTCCTAGAATGTTTCATTAAATGCACTCTAATACCATAAAACATTTGGCCATGTTGAGAAGATTTTGCACTCTAGAAATTAACCTAAAACTATAGATCACTAAAGTTGAAACACTTATCAAAATTTATGTTATAGATTAATTTAACCTACAAACACATGCCATTGATAATTAAAACAACAAACATTATAATATAAAGACTCAAAACATCATCATTGATTTTATATTTATGTAATTGTACCCTCTAATTGTGCATCCAAAACTAAAGATATAAAAAAATTATTCAGAACTTTGAATATGGAAAAAAAAGTTCAAAAATTGGAACTAGGATGAGGATGGACTACTCACTAACAACATGTGCACATGTGACTGAAGGTACAACCAAACAGGTACCTGTCAGATATTTCTTCCTCAAGTGAGGGAATCTCAAGACAAATAGAGGGAAATGCGACCACATCTAGTAGATATGATACGCAAACAAGGACCAGAGGTGAAAAATTCAGAAGAAAATTATGTAGACGCATGGAATTTTTTCTTAGCGAAGGAGGATCATGGTTTTATGATGATGAGAGCATAAGAGACATAGAGGTGCCACTCAGGTATAAGCATACGGTGAAACAATGGGTACCTAAGGAACTGCCTCCATTAGACACTGACTTCATTGTCAACAATAGGACATATTGCATTGCACCATCCTCCCTACATGGCCTGGGGCTATTTTCCATAGATGGAATAACTGTAAAATACAATATTATAATTGAATTGATGGACTATGTCGGATCGTGTTACAATTATAACGATTGGATGTGGTTGGTCCGATACATGCGAAGTATGCGGGGATATGCATTCATCGCAAATTATATAAAACTAATAAACGACGATAAAAATAAGGGAGCGACTATCTATACTGATGGAAGGCCTAAAAATTCCCGCAATATCACACCTGGTTTATAAACAACAGATGACCCGAGACAAAAAAACAATCCACCGGATTGCATATATGAGGGATGCGAAGAGAATCAGGAATTCCTTTGCACAATAAAAAAGATAGCTCCCGGGGAAGAGTCATTAGTAGATTACCATTTGAATCGAATAGAAACATCAACTAATAGTGTGCGGTACTTATGTAACACCTCTTTAAGCAACCTCTACTTATTGCATTATATTTTTTTTTATCTTTAACAATGTTTTAAATATTTCACGGTCTCAATTTTATAATAATGTGGGACATTGATCATTGAGGTTGATTTTATTTGGGTGGCAATCAGTTTTTTTGTTATCGTTAACAATTTTTTAAATATTTGGGGGTTCTAATTATATTATAATGTGGCAGGATGATCGTGGAAAAGGTCCAGTCACAGAACATGTAAATGATTATCAAATTCGACTTTCATTTTACGTGAATTTTTTTATTTGTTTATACAATTTTATTTGTGTGGCTATCAATTATTTTATTTGTTTATATAACTGAAATAACATTGATTTTGTTGAAATTATATGTAGTCGACAGGCCATGTTGATCATGATTCTGTCGATGAGGAGGGGTTGTATTCATCCCCTGATCCGATGGTATTAATAAATAAAAAAATCATTAAAGTGAACAAGGAACTTCATAGCTTGTTAGACCCTCCAGATCAAACGCTTGATGTCCTAGAAAGGATCAATATCCTTATGTCACAGCTTAACACATATAAGGTAATAACCATAATTTAAAGTGTTTTTTTTTAATGTACTCATATGTTCAATTATGAAAGTTTGTTTTTTTAACTTTTACATTATCTCACAAAAAAACATTTTCTTTTTTATAAAGAGATTTTTGGAGCCTCTTCAGCTCGATGTTGGTAGTAGTGGCGTTGCAAAGATGCCACAGAGTCCTAACACAGGCTGTCATACAAATGCTAGAGTATTGTTTACTTCTCCATCTTCCACACTTAATTTAGATAGGAGCCATGACACACACTGCCAGGTAACCACACAACGACCATGCACTAGAGGTGGTGAAAAAGATGAGGTTGATGATGTGGTTGACATGGTTTCATTTCCTGGAGCTAGACGTGTGACCAACACGGGGACCCTTCCATGCACATTTTTTGTCGACTATAACAGACTTCCATTAAAACAAATAAGACTCCCAGGTAGTTTTTCATATTTTAACTATTTCATGTTGTCCATCTCATACACAAATCATCTAGATTATTATTTTTAAATTAATGATCATATATTTTTGTGTGTAGGAAACAACCATTTTTATAGGCACCTGGAGAGCAAGTCCTTTTTGATTTTTGGGGCAACCTTACACATGAGGTGGAATTGCCAGAATTCCAACCTCAAAAAATAACTTATGGATTATCTCGAAGGCCTCTTTGGAGTAGACACGTTCAATAAAAAAGCGGTCACCTCTGCAGTGGGTGAATATTTAAAATATACGCGGGATGTTTATAGACGAAGCTTGGCAGGAAGCCCTAGGTATGAGCGTCCTCCCTCGATTCCAGAGAGGGAGTGGAAGGTGATCATTGATGATGCAAAAGAAAAGCTATTGAAAAAATCAGGAGAAAAAATAACTGGTACCCCAAGGTAAATTGCAATATTTTGATTTCAATACCTTTAATTTTCTTTAGATCTAAATAAAAGTGTGGTATATAACATACTTGAAAATTTTGATGATAGGTTGTCTGACACTTCGAAGGCAACCAAAGCAAGGATTGTCAAACATGGCCAACACAAGCTAGGCTAGGGCGACCACTCAAGGTTATAGTCACGAATCGTAAGTACCCAAACATCTTAAGAATATTATTTGTATCACCTTACAACTTTCAAATAATTGCAACCAAAAACATTAAAAAAACATGCTCTTATGCAATGCAGGGCGACGAATTCGGAACTGAAACCACGGAGGAAGACCTCCAACTTTGTTACAAGTACAGATATAAAGTCATGGTTGATCATAGGAAAAGCACGGGGTAGAACCCAAGATCCAGTTTGCAAGATAAGGTAAATAAAAATCAGTCCACATTAACCTTTCATTACTTATAAAATACGTAAATGTTTGATATTGTCCATAACTTTAATGTCTTACTTTGTTTTAATCAAGGGAGAAACACTATCAATGAAACCATTAGTACTGGACAACAGAGCGTTCACAGTGCAACACGGCCATAAGATCATGGTGCTCCCCAACAACCCCATCCCAGTGGAGTGCAACCCCAAGATATTCCCGTCACTGAGGCCCACGACGGTAAAATGGTTATATATTAATCATATACTTAATAATTTCATACTTATAAATTTTGTACTTCTAATTTTTATTACTTATACATTTATAGTTTTGTCCTTATAATTTTTTTCGTTTCAATGGCAGGGAATCTTGTAGTTGAGCCTCCTCGACCTGAAGATCAGGAGAACATGGCACCCATTCCAACGGTGTCGACTAGTGGACGAGGTAAATAATTACATTGCAAATGTTTTTTTTAATATTAATGAACTACTTCAATAATGTTTAAAAATTGGCCATATAAATTTAATATTTTTTGTTTTTGAAGGTGATGGCCCCTCATAACAGCCTCCACGTCGTGGGTACGAGACCAAGCGTACTCAACGTGAAAGGACTGAAGCAACATCAATTGTTGAAGAGCACCCACTAAACGAAGACATGGATATGGATGAATTACTTAAGAACTGGAAAACACAAAAGAAGACTAAAAGAAATTGATTATGTATAATAATTTATAAGACAATAGATGTACATTATATAACTAGTATATTTGTAACATATTTTGAATGATAAATCTCATTTATAAAAACTCTTTTTTATGACATATGCCTTTGAATGATAAACCTTATATATAGCTTTACAATCACTTTTTATCAATTTTGAATATTTTTAAAGCATATTTTTTAGTAGAATATAGATTGAGTATTGGGGAATTGAGAGTGATGTGAAGAGGGGGTGGGGAGGGATATAAGTTGCCACCTTCACGTGGTTGGCCCTGTTTAGTAGAGAAAGATTTATTGGCGTCGTTTATTCTTGGATCAAACCTCTCTCGATCCAACGAAGCAACAACATAGTCAATGTTGACTTCGTTGTTGCTCCTTCAGATCGAGGAAGGTTTGCTCCAAGATCAAACGACTCCAATAAAATATTCTCGAAACCAAGAGGAGCTTATTCAGGTCATCACATCTTAGATGTGTTTGTGTGTGTGTCACTATTTAATCTCCTCTCATATGGATTTTACAAAAAAAAATATCAATGGTGTTTACTATTTGCAATATTGTCGATTTTAATTTCTATTAGGATTTATTGACATGTCTTAAAAGTATTTTTTGGTTTTTATTAAAAACTAAATATAATTCAGTTTTTATTTACTACAGTATGTAGTTCGCGCATTTGCAGATGCTCTAGATGTTGTATCAATGCAATGCTACACATTAGAATATCAAAGATTGGGTATGTCTTGTCTTTTTTCTTCTTTTTAGATCTTCTTAAGGTTCCTTTTATTTATTTATTTTTACATTACCATCATTTGTGGGCCACTATAGGTCCAATGATTCTATCTAATGAACCACACCCAAGTATGTAGCATATATTATTCCCTTTGTTTCATCATATCATATGATTCATACAACTAATATAATACTTCAACTTGCCTTTTTTAAATGGTAAAGCAAGGGTGTTTCATACCCCCCCACCAAGGTTCAAATCCACCCAAAGACATGTTTCACCCATAGTGGGTCGTCTCACCCATGCAAGCAAGTTGTTTCAAGCAATTGAGGCCCAGTGAAAGTCTTGGGTGTCCTTAGAGGAATAGATAGCCCCACTCGTAGCTTTTCTTGGTTGGAGGGATCTTCCTCAAGTATTGTAGGTTAGATAAATTGCATTGCAATATTCCTAGAAAGGGGAAGGGAACACTTGTTGAGTTCTGATAAATTATAATAGGAAGCATCTTGTCCAAAAAAGATATTTCTTATCGAGTAAAGTATATATGGTAATGTTGGTGGAGCCATAGATTAGTAAGCCAAATGGAACAACAATCATAATCAAGTGGCATTGATCCCAGGGGATTTATCCTTCTTGGAGGTTTGTTGATGGTCATATCCTATCACCTCACTAGATGGGTTTAGTAGTATGGTTACTACCATTATCCTTGTAGTGAAAAAGTAGGTGTGTTTATACACTAACCCTTTTAACAATTGCAATGAAATTTGTCTTTCAAAGATAGACGATTGACCACCGACAACTCTTTATGCATGGATCTTGTATAGATATAGATTTAGAAAAACTCCTTCTGGATAATATCGACTTAGAGGTTTTCAAATGTTCATAGCAATAGGTGCTAAACTTTCAACATGAACCTTTTATGCATAGAAACAATCATGAATATGATCAAATTAGGGAAAGCAAGAAGACAATAATAAGACATAGATTATCAAAAAGGTAGAAAGAAATAGACTCTAGCTGCTAGAATCAATTGGATAGAAAAAGAGATCTTTCAAAAACGCCCAAACCATGTAAATGAAAGTGGTTTATTAGATGTGAGGGGAATAGGATAAATATGAAATTCAAAGTACTCAAAATGAAATTTTAAAGGAAGATCTAGATTTGGTATTATTACAAGAAACAAACATGTTTAAGACAAAACTTCAAAAAGTAAAGGACCAATTTTGGAGGAAAGTAAGAAAGATAACCAAGAAGTAGGTAGCATGAAAATCTTGTGGAAACCAGAGTTTCTAGATGTTTTCGATTGATAAGAAAGTTTGGAGTTGAAAAGTGCCTCATAAAAACAACAATGTCATGAATAACCTAACACATTATTTGGCATTAGGGGATACATGACTTTTGGGAGGGGATTGGAATGCAATCTTCAATCACAATGAGAAAAATGGGGGGATGGAATGGTTTGAGTATCTAAGAATAATATTCCAATACTTTGTTAAGAATAATATGATGGATATCCTCCCCAAACTTGGTCCTTGCACTTTGTATAACAAAATAACAAGGACAACACTAGTAGCAAAATTGTTTAACAAATGTTCAAGTATTTATACTTGGCTAGTTGAAAGAAGTCACCTCAAATCAAATATTTTGAAAGGGATGATTTCAAATCATAGGCTAATCAACCTAAAGAGAAAGGAGGAACCCCCTCCAACAAACGACCTCTTTAAGTTTGAAAATATGTGGATATCACATCCAAATATCAATGAAATCATTAAGTAATGGTGGACAAAAGGGCATCCAAGGCAAGGATCCAAGATTTTTACTCTAATAAGAAATTTAAACTCTAATTTTTGAAAATGCATGATATATTGCATTATGAATCAAGATGCATGTACGCCAATATTAATACATCCCAAATCCAAAAAGCACCCATACATAAGTTGTTGCCTATATAAGCATATCTTCTTTAGCCCCAACTTGAAGGTTGTCTACATCTTTTCTAGAAATGGCCTTCCTAAATGATTTCTAAATAACTAATTATGATCTAAATATATCAATTTCTTCCAAATATTGTATTATAAGACCATATAAAAGAGTCTCTTTGTGTTGCATTCATTAATAGGTGACAAACCAACAAGTGGTCAATCAATGGAATTAGTGGATATGTAATATGTAGATTGCAAGTAGATCCTTATTTCTTCTACCTCTCTATAATGCATTTGGAAGCATGTCTAAACTATGTTATCGTGGGTATTCCTTGCTAATTGTGTGCTCTCATCAAATTTTATATCAGAGGTTTGCAAAATTTGCATGACATAAAATCAAACAATTATTTTACTTTATTGAGCTGTGTGAAGTTCTCTTCAAGAACATACAATTATAATAATGAAAGTAACCTCTCTTAGGCACTTATGCTTTCGAAAACAACAACTACATTGAGATCAATACCTAGGTGAGTGAGAACTAGGGTCAATGGAATCTGCCTCATCTAGCAACCTATTTGGAACTGTGCAATTTCTCACTAAATCATATTGTTTTTTCAACTTTCATTGATGTCCCTTTTCTACAATGAAAATTTCAAATATATCTAAATGGATTAAATCCATAAATCTTGTTTTATTTGATTCATACTTATAGTGATTATCAAAATCTTGAGTTGTAAGGTGCATTTTCCCTCTACAAGACATTAAATACGAAATTGAGTTTCCAATTGATGAGTACATCAACCTTCTAGAATCAAGTTTTTGTGACATTAAGTCCATGTTTTTGTGTGTACAAATATAATATAATGAATCTAATAACATCCATGATTTGTAGTGGTGTGACGCATAAAACTAGTACTGAATGTTTTTTTTTTATATCCTTCCTCAAAGTTACAAAATGAGCACCTCCACAAGAATTACATGTATATGAGAAATTGTGTTTTGGATTGGAGAAATAACATTAGGGTTAAGAAGAATATTTTCACTCAAATAATGGAAAAGGACTAGTTGTAGAAGAGAAAGTGCAATTGCAAGTTCTTGCAAGTTCATGAAAGTGTTAGATCCCATTTTAGCCTAAGAAGAGGCACCTAAGATCTCTTATGCATTAATTGTGAGTATCCATTTAAATGAATGTCAAGTAACAAATGAACAAGGACAATGAAAGTGCTTCATATTAGAGCTCATTTTGAAGTTCATGCAAGTCATCTTATTTCATGAACCTTCCCTTCAACTTCTTCTCCTACAAATGTAAGGAGTTATTACATGTTGTTTTTTGATGGATTGGAGTAACCATTTGATTGGGCGCATGATCTAATTGATTTATTGTAATTGTTGCACTTGTACTTTCAATATCTCAAGTCCAATTTTCCAAATGAGTTAAAGTAAATTACCAGGTTTGATATAGCCTTATAAAAATCATGCCATCTTAGTGATATACTTGAAGGTACAATATTCCTACAAAATCTTAGCAAGACACAGTACAATCAAACAATGATAAACTACAAATACAATAATTTTCATTTCACTACTTCAATATGCCCAATGTAACCTTTAATGGCAAACTTCAAATTGCAGACAAATTTGAAAACAATAATATGAAAACAAACAAATAGCTTACCAAATATTTCAAAACAATGTGTGGAACAAACAATTGTAGAATGGGGCATTGTTTAGGTTGGAGGCAATCATGGTTGAACTTGATCTCTTGAGATTTCACTACACATCTCCAACATAAATTAGGTCTTGAGATTTTCATTATGCATCTTCAACACAGTTGGAAAACTACTACAAATGAAGATGAGGCCCCATATCATTTTCAAATTTTGTTAAAGATTAACGTGGAGAACTAGAAATGGCATCAAAGATTGTAGCTTAGAGGTGGAGTTAACACAAGTAATGTTAACTCCTTTAGATTTACAAGGTCTAAGATTCATAAGAATAATTTTCAAGGCATGCGCCCTCCACATTCATGAAATTCTCAACAATGTTAACGTCCACTCTCTTGCATTAATCTTTATTATTATTATTTTTAAATAGATATATTTCGTTGCTCTTGCGACGAAGATGAGCGTTGATAGTTCGTTGCAACTATCGAAACTTCTTCGCTTTTGCGATGAATTATTCGTCGCAAAAACTAGGATAGGTCGTTTCTCTTGTGATGAAGAGGAGCGTCGATAGTATTGATAGTTCATCACAATTATCGACACTTCAACGCTCTTACAATGAATTGTTTGTCGTCGAAACTAATATAGGTCTTTTCTCTTGCGACGAAGAGGTCTATCGATAGTATTGATAGTTCGTCACAAGAACTATTAGGGTTGTCGCAAGAGCGACGAACAATCGTTACCGTCGATGATACCTCATGCTTGAATAGTTCATCGCAAGAATTACCGCGGTCGTCTCTCTTACAACGAGCATCCTCGATTTTCATTCTTGCGACGATCATCCTTGGTTGTCGTTCTTGTGACGAGCACCATAAGTCGTCTCGCTTGCAGCGACTTCCTTGGGTCGTCACTCTTGCGATGTTAGCCCAGGTTTGTCGCACTTGCCATGATACGTGAAGTGACGTTTGAGGGGCCCATGATTTGTCGCAATCTCCACGACATAACGTCACAAGAGCGTCGAAATGGCCGTCATAAAATGACCCAAATTTACTAGTTATATGATAAGGGAAAATGTATTGTTTCCTTTCAACCATCCCAAACTAGAGAAATATTATAGACCGCATCAACCTAAAAAACACATGACCATTCGATTTGCATAACAATTTCATTAAGATCATGATGTCAAAAAATTCCTAGCAACATGGTGGGTTGAAGATAAAATATCTTTTTACCAAGAGTGATGCATTGTAGACAATGAAAAGTCTGAGAGACCCATATATTTATGTCACAACTATGATGTGTAGGTCATATGGTGAGGTAAATTGTATTCATTTTAAAGATACTTGAGTCCCAATGGTGCACAATGTAATCACAAGTGGTTCATATTTAATTGAGCTACAATTTTGTCACATGCCATAAAAAGAGCCATTGAGAGAGAGAGAGAGAGAGAG
>ML801066.1:262512-278951 GCA_009831015.1 Picea engelmannii
ACCCCGGGAAGTTGATGTACTCACTTACCCAAATGGGGCCCACATGACTTTTGGCGCTTCATCTCCTAGGGTTAGGTTTTTGGATGTCTAGGACTTTTGGAATTCCCGTTTATTGTAAAAGGGCCTTCAAAGCCTCATTGTAAGCATCTTCCTGCGAATGCGAGTAGCCGTCACATCTCTTCTCAGAGATAAGCTGCCACCATTCTAGCGAGTCTTTCACTCTATATTTTTACAGTCTCTGTACATTTCTCTGATTAATAGAAATCGTGTATTACTGTATATCTATGTTTATGGTTGCATCTCTGATACATTTCTGTTATATTATTGAATATCTTCAATATCTCTGTGCATTTCTTTATTATATCTCCGCTCTCATTTCGTGCCGAAAATAATCCGGATCACTTATGTTAGAAGGGCTTCCCAAAGTCAATGATATAGAAACTAGATTTCACTCCCTAACTCAAATCTTTATGTTTGTTTAGCAACTTTGGAAATTTATTCTCACAATCTTATTCCAAAGCTCTACACCTAAGATAAGATGGGTTTGGAGAGCCCTAGAAAAGTTGTTGGATACATTTTAATTAGATCTTGATTTTAGGTTGTTGTTACTCAAAGGGGTGGTCATGAAACTGATGGCATTTCGACTCGATTCTTTAAACCACGCAAGAGGAAAATGAAATGCAAGAATTTAAACTTCGATGAAAACTAAATATGGGAAGGAGAAAGAGTTTTTAAGCAAAGAAATAATTTTTTGATAGATTACTATGTGTGCACTGCTAATGACAAAAAGTATGAGCTAATTATCCAGATAAATGGAAGAAAAATGACCCAAATTTTAAAAATACCATGGAAATGTCATAGTTCACTTAGTACACCAATACAACATTGAAAAGAACAATGTAATAAATAAAAAATGATACAAATCCTTGTTTAATAAGAGGAATGTCACATAAGGATTTCAATTTTTTATGTTCTCTGGAAATTCTTAACCTTTCCAATACATAAGAGGTGTAAACATGGTGATCTTAGTACCCAAGAAATCCGTGTTCCTAAAAAACAAAGGTTAACAAATTTCCTTAAGTTGGGAAGAGATGGTGACAACAATTGCCATGAGAGCACAACATTCAAGCAAAGGTGAAATACATAGGAGACAAGAGGTGAGAGGATACCACACTAGGGTTGAACTAGTGAAGGAAAGAGAGGTGAGAGGAAATAACTATTATGAGGGAGGGTGAAATTTGGAAATGCTAGCCTACAACTAGTGAGGGAATTAGAGGTGGAATTATCATGAGGTGACATGAATGAAGACATGAAGTGATGATGTTAAAATGAGCCATCAAAGTCATTGATGATGGTGAGGTGATATTATCAATATTTTGGAAAGGAACCATTGAAGGCACTAATATTAATTTTAAGGTGACATTAGTGAGGGTATGTGCCATTGATTCTAGAAAGGCACCGTTGAAGGCATGAGGTTAATATGTTAGCATGGGGATGGAAAAGGAACATAAGGAAACAACGTTAATTAAACACCATCAAAGGTAGGAGGAGAGCGTCGAGAGGAAGGAAATTTCATGGAAATGAAGGTGACGTTATAGCTATAGGATACCAGATGCAACCACCAAAGATAACCTCTTATGGAAGATAGCAAGGGAATGGTGACTAGTCTCAACTAAGTAATGCCATCTTGAATTCATCCCTACTCAAGATAATGAACTAAAGGGAGACAATAAAAGATGAACGGATCGAGGAAATAGTTGGTCAATAAGAGAAAAGATAAGACAAGCAAGAGAGGAAAACCATTCCCTAGGAATGTTAAGGATAAGGTAAAGAAGAGACATGAATAATAAAGGTACGATGGGCTATGATTAGGGGACTAGAAAAATGGAAGGGAGAAAGAAAACAAGGAGATTAGGTTTTACCCTAAGAATATCAAGGTGATAATGGAGGAGAAAGAGATGAGTAAGATGTGTAGACCCTGTGATAATGCTTCTAATGATATTTCCCTCAAATATACAATAGGTTTGTAGGATGTGTAGAATAGATGCAATCATCATTCAGGTTGTTGTTGAGATCTTCAAATTCAAGTACTAGCCTAAATTCTTGTTTTTTCGCCAATTGTTTGATTCATGTGTCTATATTAGTGTCTTAATTAACCTTTATAAACTTATTGTATTCATCTCAAATACAATTGACCCGATTGTTGTTCAAAGAACTAGAGTGATTGCAAGCAAATTAAGATACAACATTGAAAAATTGAATTCCAAGAATTTAAATTGATCACTAGATTGGGAGCAAGAAAAGGGAAGGATGCACTTTTGTGAAGAACCCCTCAAATAAAACCTGGAAGGAAAGAAAATGATATGTACTTTTGACAAGACAAAAATAATATGTTAATGAATCCATATAAATATTTAGAAAATTGGATAAAGGAGAGTAATTTCAAGGCTCTAGATGAATTTTTGGATCCATCAAGTGAGGAAGAATCCATAGCAAGGATGATAGAATTGATGACTATATTGGAGAATTGCAGGCATGGAAGTAAATTCATTAATAATTTATGTCAATTGAATAATAAGGAGATGCCTATAGATGATTATGATTTTCAAATTGACCTATAAATTGAATGCTTTTTAATCCAACATGTTGTGGTTGACATCAGATCCTAGGTAAACATTCTTCCAAAGGAGACTTAGATTAATATGGGGGGGGGGGGGCTAATCTAGTTAGGTCAAGAAACTTTTTAAAATTGGTGGATCAAAGAATTTTAGAGCACATTGGACTATTAAAAGGCATAGACACAAGTATAATGGGATTATAAACCTTGTTCATCTTTGAGGTTATTGACCTCCTCAAAGGGGGCACAACATATGTAGGGTTAGTTAGAAGACCGCGAGGGAGGAATATGAAAGAAACAATATGTTGGCACAGGGGCAGACCCAGGGTTCAACGCTCAAGAGTGCACCAAAAAAAGCCTAACTACCGACCCTTTCGGCAACACCTGTGAAGCAGATGAAGTCTCACCCGAGGTAGAGGCAGGGGTGGTTGAAGGACTCAGATGTATGCAACCTTAGCTGGGACACATATATGTGATTACAACACCTTTATAGAGCACTTAGAAATTACAGTTCATCAGTATTTAACCAGTATCTATTCTGCAGTAAAAACCTTAATCACAAAGCATCGCAGTATTCACACAGATACGATATATGCAAGCACTAAGCACATCCACATAGATTAGATATAGCATTAATTCACATTATTCATCACTAAGCTATCATATTAAATTCTTCTAAGAATATATCAATGAACTAAGCATTTAATCACATAAACAAGAGAACAACCATAAATCCCAAAGCAACCATAACACAGGATATACGTGGTTCACCCCCAGCCTGGGGCTACGTCCACCAACTCTTCTTCTTCTTTATTATATTCTATCAATCTTCTACATGCACAGAGCCTCAAGATCATACTCTGCATAGGACATGAGATCTGTGCGCACCTCGCCAGATCCTCCTTCCCTGAGCTAGGTTATAGTACAAAGCTTCTACTCAATCTCTTACAATCACTTGCATTTAGCTCTACAAGTCTCACATAGTATGCACAAAGCATCTATAATCCACACTTGCACTTAGCACTTAGCACTTAGCAAGGTACCCAAAGACCTTCTCCTTTCTTACCTCGCCTATAATTCTATTTATACATTGCAAAAAGGGACTAAACATGGGTAAAGCCATGGGCCGACATTCCCATACCCGTTACATAGCCCAAAACCCAAAAATCCCTAAAAAAGGGTTGAGATCCCGTGATCTTCGCTTCGACTTGCGCTCCGCCTTTGACAGCTTGTCGAAGTCCCAAAAGTAGGTCAAACATGACCAAGGATCCTCAAAACTTGGTCAAAGGCCAACAGACCCCCAACACTCACCCGTGACTCGTCCTGAGTCACTCTGATCTAGGTAGCTCTGCTTCAAAATCCTCGAGCTTTGCTCGAGCTGATTCAACTTGTTGTTGTGCAAAGGCCTCCTGCTTGACAAACTCTTGGATAATTGCTTCGTTGACAGGTCCCTCCAAACGTTGTTCAGCTGCAGTGACAACTTGCTCCAGTTCTGCTCCTCAACCTTCAATCTACGCAAACAATTCGCAAGCATCATCCTATATTGGTTGGAGCCTCTGAGTCACTTCCATGACTTTGCTCCGAATGGTGTGGACTTGCTATTGAGCAGTGCGTTGTTCCTGGGATCGCTTCATCCTTTCAACTGTGGACACGAGCTTCAACTATGCTTGTACTGTTTTTGCTTATTGCTTTGCCTTTTGGAGCTATGACTCCAGTGCCTTCAACGGAACCATTTTTTGGCAGAGGGGCAGACTTAGGGTTCAACGCTCAAGAGCGCACCAACAAAACCTTAACTACCGACCCTTTTGACAACACCTGCGAAGCAGATGAAGTCTTAGCCGAGGTAGAGGTAGGGGTGGTTGTAGGACTCAGATGTATACAACCTTTGCTAGGACACGGATCTGTGATTACAACACCTTTACAGAGCACTTAGCAGTTACAGTTCATCAGTATTTAACCAGTATCTACTCTGCAGTAAAAACCCTAATCACAGAGCATTGCATTATTCACATAGATCCGATATATTCAAGCACTAAGCACATCAACATAGATTAGATCTAGCATTCATTCGCATTATTCAACACTAAGCTATCATATTCGATTCTTCTAAGCATATATCAATGCACTAGGCATTTAATCACATAAGCAAGAGAACAACCATAAAGCACAAAGAAACCACAACACATGATATATGTGGTTCACCCCCAGCCCGGGGCTACGTCGACCAACTCTTCTTCTTCTTTATTATCTTATGTCAATATTCTACATGCACAAAGCCAAAATATCCTACTCCGCATAAGACAGGAGATTTGCGCGCACCTCACCAGATCCTACTTCCCCGAGCTAGGTTACAACACAAAGCTTCTACTCAATCTCTTACAATCACTTGCACTTAGCTCTACAAGTCTCACACAATATGAATGAAGCATCTACAATCCACACTTTCACTTAACACTTAGCACTTAGCAAGGTACCCAAAGACCTTCTCCTTTCTTACCTTGCCTAGAATTCTATTTATACATTGCAAAAAGGGCCTAAACATGGGTAAAGCCATGGGCAGGCATTCCCATACTCGTTACATAGCCCAAAACCCAAAAAGCCCTAAAAAAGGGTCGAGATCCCGTGATCTTAGATTCGACTTGCGCTCCGCCTTCGACAGTCTGTCGAAGTCCTAGAAGTAGGTCAAACATGACCAAGGATCCTCAAAACTTGGTCAAGGGCCAACACAATATCAATCAAAAAAAGATAGAATACAGTTGAAAGGAAATGGAGTAAGAATCATGATATCTCTAGAGCCCAAGGAAGTCAAAGCTTGGGGGATGAAGAAGTAGACATTAGAAAATTATACCAAGTTAGACAAGGAAGAAATGAGGATGTCAAACCTAATGCTAGAGGAGAACTACATTTAAGAACACCCTTGTTTGTGGGATGTAATTTAGATATTGAAATTTATGAATGGAAGATGGAGAATTATGAGTTTAGAGAAAAGGATCGTTGGACCATTGAGGCTATACTTGTGGATAGCTTCAAAGATTTATTCTCAACAAAATCCATACCAATTGTCTTTGAAAGAAATATTAACTAATATCCCAACCTAATCCCCGTAGGCTCAAAGTCAACTAATTCCTCATGCATTAAGATTTAAATAAAGCAAATCACTTACCATACATGTTGTTGGAGTGTCTAAAATTGTTGGAGAACAAGGTCAACTACAAAACTTGGTACAATATTTTACATGATATGTTTTTGGTTGGTGGAGTACTCATGATCATTAACTATAGACCTGGACCACAACAAGATTTGGAGGGAGAACATTTACAGGAACCTCTCAAATAAAAAAATTCAAGCATGGCTTCAACCCTAAGAGACATATTGATGATTGTCACTTGTAGATGTTGGACGGTGTCCACCTTTTTCATTTCTCCTTCAACACTTGCTCAAATTATATTCTTCCATCCTTGAAAAATCATTTCATGTCATAACATTTTAGTTGTCTTTTATAAAAGCAAGATTCTCTCATGCTACTGGCACCCACTAGGAAGAAATATACACCAATATTCTTTTCAACCTAAGACTGTTCCGACAATGACAATGATGCCAATGTTAAAACTAGGGTTTTAACTACATTTCACAAAGGATTACCGATTTCAAAGAGACATTTTTGGCAGCAAGAGGAGAGACATTACTGAGTTCCGCGACATCTCCATAGGTTTGGCTAGATAGGGCTCCTCTACCTTTGTCGATGTCCAATTGAAATTCTGGACCCTTGAATATCTCCACTCCTCTACCTCTTTCAAATGGGATTTTGCTCCTCTACCTATGTCGGATAGAGTTTTTCTCTTTGAACCTGCCAAATTAGGGTGATCTCATTGAAGAGAGGTCACCTAGCATTTACTCCATGAACAAATTGTGCATCCCTACAATGTTCTCGACGTTTTAAGAGCGCCCTAGGCAACAAACACGATGTATGTAATAGCTAAAACTGAAATGGAGGAACACTTCCCGCATGCAATGATTCCTACCCTGGGAGATCCCCTTCCACCACTGGGATATATTCCACTATTTACGAGGTAGAGATTCACACCCACCGCGATGATTCTCTATCAAAGGAAGAAACAAAATCTCATAGGATCAGATCCAACACAAGGAGACCGATCGACCTTAACCCAGAGAATTAAGCACCCAAGGAACCCCCCCAAAGACACTCACTGTACGCACCAAATAGGAAAATCCCATAGCCTCATGGAATCAATCAATCTGAGTCCCCGACAATATCATTCTCATTCTCCTGTTAATTGGGATGGGTTTTGCTTCTCGGACGGTGTTTTTCTCAGCGAGTACATGGGTGCCTAATTTTCTTTGTAATGAATTGGCGTGGGCGGATTAGTTTGGCATTTGTATTTTTTTTTTTTTTTAATGTTTTATTATTATTATTTTTAATTTAATTAATATATATAAATAATGTTTAATTATTTTTTATTTTTAATTTAAATAATATATATTATGAAATATAATATTTATTATATATATATATTAAACCTTTATAGCCAACATCCCCCTATAAGTATCTATGTTATGGTTCCTCCTTGCAAATTGGTGACTTGAGTCCTCATAGACTTATAGAGTGGGTGGCTTATGATGCCAAATTCTTTGGCCCTTGATATCATTTCATTTTCCATCATGTGAGTGGCGTGCATCCTCAATTTATAGACACGATGGAGCCAGGGATTCCCAATGATTATCAAGCATTGCAAGTGTAATATCCCCAAGTAGAACCCTAGTTGTAATTATGAATAGTAAACATGTTTGGTTAGGCTGGTGAGCCGAGTTATAATAAGCTAGAAGGATTATGTGATGATTAGGCTAGAGAGCCTAGGATGCTAAGGCCATGAGCCTATTTTGTATATGTAATTATGCAACTCATTAATAAAAATTACACATCATTGCGTGTAGATCGACCACGAAGAAAGAGTTATTGGGGACTAAGCTCCACTAGGTAGGGTGAGGGAGGGGGCTAAATGTCTAGGCCTAGGGGCTAAGCTAGAGGGTTTACCTCTAAGGGAGTACTATTTTACTCTTATTTCCTAAAGGTTAAGGTGGACATGAACGATGTTGTCCTAAGTTCATGGGAAAGGGAATGAGTGCGAAGTGGAACGCATGTGGCTGCAGGAAGACATGTGTTGACCTGGGTGCATGCAGTTATAGCTGGAAAGCCACCTTGTTAGGGGGTTCGCTCCCCATTCTTCCATCCTTCATCTAACTCGCTTGACCTCCATCATCGACCTCTGTATCTAGTACACACATTTGGAATCCTATTGTGGTACTTGAGTTATCCCATGTATCTCCTGTAAAGCCAGACGTATTTTGTATTCGCCTGAGACGTGTTGTGTCTTAGCATTTGGTTGTTTCCGTTTTCAATGTCCATACCCATTTTTTGTTGCTGTCGTCACCCGTGTGTTAGCTGGATGCTGTTGATGTTGTTGTTGTCCTCACTGTGATGGAATTGAGTTCAAGTTGGTTGAAGAAGCAGGTTGTCAGGCCTGTAAGCAACTCTCTCACAGAGAGAGAGTGTGTTGAGGAAGTGAGTTCTCCCGGAGGGAGTCCAGTAGCTGCTACAGAGCTCTAAGAATTTCAGTCTAGCCTGTTGCTGAAGCCCAAGGTAAGGGAGGTGGAGCAACTGATGGACTGTGTGACATTGAAGGTGTATACTCCTGGGTGGGACAGGCATGTGGGGAATGAGAGTTTGTGAGCAGTTGGCGTAAGTGGCTCCTGAGAGAGAATCCTTCCTCTTAAACTGTGTGACTTTCTATTGTTTACATCACATGTGTCTATTTGACATAACAATTGATTGAAGAAGCAAGTTATTAGGCCCGTGAGAAACTCTCCCAGGTGAAAGTGTTTTTTAGGAAGTGAGTTCTCCTGGAAGGGAGTCCTGTAGAAACTATAGTACTCTGAGACTTTCGGTCCATCCTGTTGCTGAAGCCCAAGGTAAGGGAGGTGTATTAGCCGATGGAATTGTATTAGTGAAGGTGTACCCTCCTAGGGTGGAGCAGGTGTGTGGGGAATGAGGGTCTATGGGTTGTGGGCGTAAGTGGCTCATGGGATAAAATATCCTTCCTGTTGTTTTGTGCTACTTCCTTGTTGTCCTTGCCAATCCTAGAATTCCCTTGCCCGGTGGAGTTCAGTCCCAACTCGGGGGTGACCCACTGCTGAGCGTGATGAGCGACGTGGTCTATGGATGGGAGGTTTGTGGAAGGTCTGCACGCAGTTGGTGGTCTCCTATTAAAAGATAAGTACCACTTTTATGTTCATTTACATGTTGTGTATATGTACATGTGTTATAATTGATGAGTAATGCATGTATATGTTGTTATACTATGGGTTTTTCCTGTGAGTACTGCATGTATGATTTTACTGTTATTTCCGCATTAATCTATGTATGAACAGAATATGTTGTTTGTTTATGTTTATATTTATATGTGTATGATAATTGTTGTTTCTATAAGTATCATGGCTCGACCCGTGTGTTACAAAATGGTGTCAGAGCTAAGTGAAGTGTCTGAGTAGTGGCGTTGCCCGACCTGTTGGTGGCTGAGGAAGTTACAAATTGGTACCAGAGCCATGGTTTCAACACTGAGCCCGGATGGGCCATGTTAGTGGAAGTTGAAGCAAAAGTTCCGTAAAAGAATTCTTGTCGAAATGGACAAAATTCCAGTTCAGATCCCATGGTTTCTACCTGGAACCTAGAGGGGCCACGAACAAGAAATTTAGAGTAGGAAGTGCAGAGAATTTTGATGTACAAAGTGCTAGAAGGGTGTTGAAAGAACTCTTGGACTTTGTTCGGAACACCAGAGGCGTAATACGTTTAGGAAATGGCCACAGAGAAAGAAATCACAACATTCGTGGTGTTGGGGCCGTAGGATCTGTTCGGAAGAAGGGTAATCCTTCACGACCATCAGATCTGGAGAAAGTGCAGGAGGGTTAACTTGGAAGCCCTTTGGAATTCGTGACTTCGGTGAAGTTAGGTGAAAAAATAAGAGAAGGGTCGAAGCCCGAAGCTCCGAAGTCCTGGAGGAGATCTACACCGTAGATCTGGGAAGAAGTCTTACCATTGGATCAAGCCAAGTTAAATGGGGAAAATGCAGTGGTGAAGGGAGGAAGTCCCGAAGCTATGAAGTCCGGAGTTAAACCGAACCATTCGTCAAGAGGGACACATGTCTGCAGATTGGCTTGTTTGGGATTTTGGCGTTCTGGATAATTAGTGTGTGCGGAGGCAAGAACTCCCGAAGCCCGAAGCTTCGAAGCCCCGAAGAGCCAAAGTAGTGAGTCGTGATGACGTCACCTGGAGGTGACATGGATTTTTCCTATGCCTGCCACGTGCTCCCACTTGGAATGTTGACAACTGTACTATGTGGACCCGGAGGGTAAGAGAATCTGGAAATTCAAAATTCGAGAGACTGGAAGGAAGTAGGCGTAAAAAATTTCGAAGCCCAAAATTCTAGAGTAACGTGGCATGATGATGTCATCAGGAATGACATGGACCCATGGGATGTGTGCCAAATGTCAGTGGGTTTCAGAACCACCAAAGATTGAAATTTCATTTGGAATGCAACATGTGTCACCTATCTGAGTGGGCCACGTGTCCATTTCTAATGTTTCACCACCTGGACCTCCTCTCGAGTATGGGTGGTGGGGCCCTGATGGTCATAGTGGCGCATGGCACAAGTTGTGAAATCCAGAGACTTGACACTTTAGAAGAATGTTTCATAAAGGAACGAAAGGAAGAACTTTTAAAAGTTTCGTAACACCGAGGTGACGAGACGTAATGATGTCATCACCAAATGTGACATGTTAGTGTTCGAACATTGAAACCCTGGGGCCTAGGGGACATGTGGCACCAGATGCCATAGTCCAGAGACTAGATTCTCTGGAAGAATTGTGCTATGTTATGTAGTGGAGGGACCCCCCACCATTAAAAGCATAAATGCAAGGGGGAGGGGGTGCATAATTGATTACGAGTCGTCGATCTTAGCGCTGATGATCACAGCCGATGAGACTTGTGTGAAGATTAACCACTATACAACAATAGTCATATCCGCTTGCTGAGGGTTATATTGCATCTCAGTCATTGGTTGCTGATGAACAATGGACTGCAGATCCACTCCCCACACTTCGCAAGTTCGCCCATTCGACACTACATGGAGTTACAATGACTTGGGTCAGGAACTTCCGAAGCCCGGAGGCCCAGAATCTCGAATAACCACCTATCGACCTAGCGCTTGGCCATAGCCACAGAGAAAGGGGCTAGTGCCCAAAAACTGTGTTAAAGAAGGGAAAAGGGGTTAGGAAGGAAGCATGTGGGTTTCGTCTAGTTCAAACCCAGTTCAAAAGAATACTAAAGACTTGGGAACTTTACGATAGGGTCTAACAAAGATCTAAGATCCATTATCTCAAAGAAAAGAGATCGCTGCACAAGAAGTGCATCGGAGAAGAAGCACACATTTTAAAGGATGATAGCTTTCTGCTCAAATCTCAGAATTGAGCAAGGAAGCCATGATTGGGAAGGTCTCAGAAAGAGGATTCCAGATGTAATGGTTACATTAAAACAAAAAAAAGTGCTAGAGATGTCTTCAGATAGAAGAAACAAGGAAGAAGGACAGGGAAAATTCTTTATTCTACATCTGATATTTTTCAGAAGTGATTGGATCAGATGTTGGGTTCTATAAGTAACATGGAAACCCCAAATGGAATTCTTGTTTGGGGAAGACAGTCCAGGTGAAAATATTTTCAAATCAAATGTGAATGCTAGGTGGAGAAAGCCATTTGCGATATATGATAATGCATGAACCATAAGTTCATATGGAGATGCAAAGCATGGGAATAAAGAAAGTTTTATGGAATATGAAAGAGTTTGGAGATAAGATGTGACATCTCCAAGGATCAGTCCTACAGATTGAAGGTAGTACCTCCATTATTGCTATCAAAGTACGCAATGGAAGCATGGCATGAAGGTCATCAAATATGGCATGACATAAGTTGATTTTGCCAGTCAGATTGAAAAATCAGATGGGTCAAGTCAGGAGAAAATAATAGTTCATCAAGATAATCCCAGTGCTGATATGACTAGTCATGGAAGAGATAAACCAAATTGCTTCAAGAAAGAAGTTGATGTTAACTATCCAAGGTTACTCAGAGAACATGGTTGGAAATATAATTGGGTCATGAAGGAATTGGATCATAGGGATCCAAGTAATAGGGGAATGCTGAAAATTAATATCAACATAATATGTGATGGCAAGTATGCAAAGTAGACAAGGAAAAACTCTTGGATGCAATCAAGTCCATGAACATCCTAAGATAATGGAAGAATAAATCATGAGATAGATATCCAACTAATAGGAGTGCATGTCAACACTCTAGGGAGGAAAGCTAGAATAATAGAGGATTGTTGATGCACTCCAAAGGTGTGAAGGTATTTCCACAAGAGAATGGAGATATCAAGTCAATAATAATTTAAAAGAGAAGTGACTTCTAAAGAGAAATCAATAAGGAACTAGGAAAAAGAAAACGGTTCTTTGCATGGTTTTGAATGCTGAGGAGATGGTGCCCGAAAATAATCCATCTTAAGTAACATAGAGCCATGAGTGACAACCCAAAAGGTTGGAGGTATCACCTGAATCTATGATGGTAAGGTAAAAGAAGTACTTTCAGTTAATTCTATGCAGCTAAGCAAAGGAGGCATATGTGCAACCTTACAATATGCTAGAGATTACATAGGCAAGTCTAGTTTGAGGCTAGTTGGCAAAGGGAAGAGAAGAGTACAAGAAAACCTAAAGTACTAAAGTATTCCATCGGGAAAGGGCTGAAGAAGTTCAATCCTAAACAGTGACCGGAGGTTGAAGAATCTAGAGTCTATAAAACAATTTGTTTTGGAATTTAATTCATCCAAGTATGAGTTGGGATAGTTGAATCCAGGAAATTAATGAAAGATGAAGGTTAATATCAACTTAGTTTGGGACTATAAATGAAAAATCATCCAAGAGTGATTTGGCTAGAAAGTGCTCAGGTAAGAACTAATCATGTACAATGATTACAGTGGGAGAACAAGAAGATCCAAGAATCCGAGAAGAATTGTAGACTTCCGAGATCAACAAGGAAAAGTTTTACAGGGATAATGAAGTTGCTACAATTTCTATGGCAGCAAGTATGTTATTGCTTGTTGGGTCAGCCAGAGGAAAGAATGCTTTCATGTTTGCAAGTGTTGTTGGTGATGTTGCTACATAAGGAAGGAAGCAACATAAAGTTGAAGTGTTGATTATAAGTTTGATAAAAGAAGCATGAAAGCTTCTACTGCCATCATACATCCAGGTAGTATAACATTTATTAATGATAGTCATGCGGGTATGAGTTTTTTACTCTTATTACATAATTGCTGAAGGGAATTTAGGTAAGAATGTCCTCAGCAAGAGTTGTTTTATAAAATCACATGATTATATTATTGAATGCATACCACTGGATGTGGTAAAGGCTGGAGGCTTGTATTAATTCAAAGCTTCTTAGCTTTGAATGTACACATTGACATAGGAGAATGTCATGTTAGTTTGGTTGTGGGGTAATAACCAAATAACTAAAAGATAAGAACTTATTATAGGAATGAATGCCAATAAGCTAGTCATGTATGAGACCAGGACATGGTTGGATATGGCAAGGTATAGATATGGAAAGGTTATGAGCCACACAAGTACTAAAATCTTCCTACCTTTAAATAAAACTTGGACTGCAACGTTTTTGCTAACATTAATGAACACCACATAATTATATTCTTGGTGTAATGTTCGGGTTGAAAAGGAAGGAATCCACTTAATTGGGAAGACAATAGGAAGTGTGTGGAGAATGTGTCAACACATTGGCTAGAATTCCAACTTATGGATGGTGAGATACATGACTGAGATAAAGAGCATTATGTAATTCAATGCAAGGTGCACTGAATAAGTATGCATTGAGAATTTCACTCATGCATAGTAAGTGTTAGAATTGTGTACTGAATGCAATTGTTGAAAGTGTTTAGTAAGTACATGCATATATATTATTGCATGGAAATAATAGTTACTCACAACTGAAATGTTGTTAACTCATGTTGTTAATAGAACAAGAAAGTTGCAAGTCAAGTAGTCACATGAATACTAAGTACATAAAATTTCCTGTTCAGAAAAAGAAGTAATGAACTTACACATATTAATTAAGAACATGCATATGCATAGAATGATGAGTCATTCTATTTTATTAAATTGTTTGGTAATTATGATTGAATTGCTAGGTGTAGACAATTCTAAGTTTAATGCATATGGTTTTGTACACATTGCAATTGAATTATGATGTACATGAAATACTGACAATTTGTTGGCAGTATGCAAGATGAAGCCTTGCAGGAAAATGGTACGCAGTTGGTGCTTGTGGAAAACCACAAGATGAGACAATATTGGCTAAAGTGAGAATGTTGGTGTTATCACATAGGGTTGTCAAGAGTCATATGGGTCTGTTGTGAATACCTAGGTTTATGTCCTTGCCTTGTCTCTCTCTCTCTTTCACTGGTTGTGCCTTTAAACTTTCCCTTTGACTAGTAAATTCGGTTTTGTTTGCCCCTTTTTGTTTAAAGGACCTGGTTTCCTTTGATGTCTTACCTGAAAACATCTCAGCCTAAAGCCTTTCTGTTTTTCTCTAAATATGAACACTCATCTCCTTTTGTTTTAATCACTCATCCTTTCCTGAGCCCCCATCTAGTCGTCCAAGTCTTTGTTGAAATAGGCCGCAACCGCGGGCTCAAGGCGCAACACTCAGAGTGGTTCATTTTGGACTCGAATCAAGCAACAAGGCAGGTTCAACTTTCAATGGAGGGAATTCCATGTGGATTTCAGATTAGCGGCTCACAGGCGTTCGAAATCTTAAAGTTGTGCGAAGTATAACGCCGGAGAAAATCCCTGAAGAGAGTATGAGCCATAGATCTTAAAGGGGGACATGTGGTATTTGATCCAAGTGTTCGGGGAAATGAGATTTGGGAGTTTTGAAATGAGAAGTGCATAAAACTCTTGAAGAGCCGAAGCCCAGACTCCTGAAGCAATTGTGGACTGTTGATCTCAAAATCAACCAGAGCCATTGATCTTTGTGGCAGTGCCTCAGGAAGCCCCGAAAAGCCACAGTACCGAAATAAAATATGAGCCATCAAAAGCCGAGGACACGTGGAGGAAGATCCATCACTTTGGGGTTCAACGCTCCAGAGAATCGTGGAAGTTAATCTTCAAAAAGTTTCGAAGGGTCGAAGCTCGAAGTCCCGAAAGTTCTGAAGCCGTCGAATTGCCGAAGGCTCAAAACGAATCTGGACCATCCATCAACGGGGACACGCGACAGTCAATCTATCGCTTCAGGAAATTTCCTCTGGGGATTTTTTTCATGTTTCACATTCAAAAGTGTCGAAGTCCTGAAGTGCCGAAGGCCCAAAGTCCTGAAGTGTCGAAGCTACCGAAGTCTCAAAGTGAATCTGGACCATCCATTGGTGGGGCCACGCGTCAACATATCGCCAGCTTTGGGTAAAAGCGCTGAAGGAAAACGAGGTTTGAGATTTGATTTTCTCAAAGTCCTGAGCCACATAGGGATCTCAACCATCGATCTCTGGAGGCCACGCGTCGTCAGATCCTTAACTCTAGATGTTTTGCTTCGAGAGGAAAAATAAGTTTGAGAGTTGATTTTCCCAAAGCCCAGAGACTCGAAGGAGATCTCAGCTGTCGATTTAAGAGGATACGTGGCAATCATTAGTGTGGACTTATGGCGCACTCGTCGGTCGTGACACCTGGAACCTATCCAACAACAACACGTGGCACTCGATCCAGGCAGCCGTGGGCATATTATTCGCTTCTTTCTTAGTGACACGTGTCACTTCTCTTTCATGACACATCAACATGGTTACATCAGGCCACCATGTCAGATCATCCTTTGGTAGGTGTTATTGTTCAACGTCAAAAGTGGTGTTCCCCCCCAAGGGAACAGTTTGGCGGATTCTAAAGTTGGCGGGCGGTTATGATGGGCAATGGCGCTAAATCTAGCAGGTGCGCCCAGATTGCAGATCGAGATCAGATCTACGGCCACAGTCCGTTGCGGCGACGCAACATGATAGGGCGATAATTTTCTTAATCGGTCCTGCAATGGAAACCATGGTATGGAAAAAGTGCTATGTGGCAAAAGATGGTGGATTGAGGGCCCAAAAGCATTCTGAACCCAAACCACCTTTGGACAGCTTTGTTGGTTGTGGAGCCTGATTATCTTCTTGATTTATAGGTCTTTTACTTCCAGCCGTGTTTATACCCCATGAAGTATTTACACCCCAAAAGTATGTAAACTCTTCCACGCGGGGGAGTGCAGAGGGGGGGTACCCCCTCTGCGGGGTCTGGGGGCAAGCGGGGGTTCGGGGGCGAAGCCTCGGAAGCAAAAATTGCCTTGTAAAAGTATATTGTAATTTCATTGTAAATATGGACCGTTCATTATAAGGTCGTAGATCTAACAATAGAGATTATGTTAGGGTTTTTTGCCCTAGAAGGCAACCCTCTTTTATGAGGGAAATGTATCACGACTATGGATGGTGGTGAATATTGTATTCTGAGAGAGGAGACTGTGAGAGAAAGAAGAGGAAGTTACAACAGGTTTTGCTATAGGTTGTATCCCTTCATTTTCTAGATAATAATAAAGGAAGGACCTGGCAATTTCTCTGGTGGACGTAGCCCACACTGGGTGAACCACGTAAATCTGTGTCTCTCTTGTATTGTGTGTCTTC